>JAMWET010006269.1:0-22500 GCA_024036415.1 Prochilodus magdalenae
ACTACAAGGTGGAGCAGCAAGGTAGGAGTGTCTGATAGAGTGGACAGTGAGTGGACCCAGTGTTTAAACACTATGGAATATCTGTATCTTACCACATATGTGCCAGGAGATGATGAAGAATATCCGATCTGGGAAAAGAACATCATGTTAACGTCACACGGGAAGGAACTTTAACATTACATGCATCAGAAACCGGTCTAGCCATATACCAAAACTCTGGGATCATTTTCCTTCAGAGCCCCGTGTGTAAGTATTCACTAACCATAGTGAGATGAGCAGGTGGTATGTGTATGAATGGCGTGATGGGTAAATTAGAATTAGAGGAGAGGAACACATGTTGCTCTTCCTCACCCCTGACTAGCGTCGGGAGTCAGGGAAGAACCAGGGGATCAATAAAGCATCTATCATCCATCCATCCATCCATCCATCCATCCATCCATCTATCTATCTATCTATCTATCTATCTATCTATCTATCTATCTATCTATCTATCTATCTATCTATCTATCCATCTATCTATCCATCTATCTATCTATCTATCTATCTATCCATCCATCCATCTATCCATCCATCTATCCATCCATCTATCCATCCATCCATCCATCTATCCATCCATCCATCCATCCATCCATCCATCCATCCATCCATCCATCCATCCATCCATCTATCCATCCATCCATGTTCATAATAATAGTCAGGCTTACCGTGTTAGCGTTACTGGGATTAGGCCACGGCCTGCCGGTCCCTGGTCCCCTGAATAATAGAGACACATCACGTTAATGTGCTCATAACCACCCTAAAGATAAACAGACTCTACTAATCCCACACAGAGAGCTTCAGAACACCCACAACCTTCCCACACGCTCTGCACTGCAAACGCATTAACGTGTTCAGGTGACACAGCTGTTCTCAGCACAGCCTGCTGAACACATTTACCCACACTGATGAGTCAGTATGACTCCTCACATCAGATCCAATTTCTCCATTTCTGGCAGCAGCATCTCAAAATTAGAGTCAGTATCTCATTTTATATAATAAATAAATCTTCTAGAAATATCAACTCAAAATAATTGCATACTATCTTGAAATATTAAATCAGTTCTCTGTTTCCGGCTGCAGTAACTAAGTACAGACTCATAATATAGATTTAGTATAGTTATTATAAATATTATAACTTAATTTCTTTAAATTTTGACTTAATAACTTGACTTTTATTTTTACTTAATTCCTATTTTAGTAACTTTAATGAAAAGTTTAAAAAAATGAACTTATTATCTTAATATCAAAACATTATTTAAATATTGATGTAATGTCAAAATAAAAACTTATTTAAAAACTAATTATGCATTTAATATTTACTTGAAATATTGACTTTATATCTTAAAACGATGATGGACTCTTGAAATACCTACTTTTAATAAAAGGCTAAATTAGCATCTCAAAACATGATTTAGCATCTCAGCCTGGTGTCTCAAAAATATTACTAATTGTCTTGAAATATTGACTGTCGTGCCAAGAGCAGCCAGAATCAGAGTACTCTGTTTCTGAATGCAGTATTTTTAAATATAGACAGAATAACTCAAAATCTAGACTTAGAATGTTAGTAATTATGAAGTAAAAGTATAAGTATGTTATTTTATATAATACAGTAATTACTTATTGTCTGGAAATACTGACCGACTTATAACAATAACAATCATTTTCAAAAGTTATGACTTCTCTGTTTCTGAGTGCACTATTTCTAAATATAGACTTAATATCTCAAAATATAGATTTAGTTTAACGGTCTGTTTTCTTCAGACTTTGACCCAATACTTAGTATATCTAAATTATTACTTATAATAATAACAATAATTACTTTTTGGATTTGTGTAGTACATTTCTCCAAATAATGACTGACTTTCTTTAAAATATTGACTTAATATATTTCAGTAATTATTTCATTATTCGGTAATTGTTTTCTTAAAATTACAGACATAGCATCTTAAAATAAAAACTTTTTTTGTAAATATTGGCTTAATATAATATAAATATTTACTTAATAATAACACTTTTTATCAGATCATTGAAACAGGCTGAAGTCTGATTCCGGTTTACACTTCAGCTGAAAGGGGAATTCTTACATGTTTGGGATGTTTGGGCCCATAGAGTTCGGCGGTCTCATCCCACCACCGTAGTTCTGCAATGATAACCATGGATCGGACTACAGTGCCGAGAGGAGAGAGGAGAGAGGAGAGAGGAGAGAGGAGAAGGAGGTTAGTTTAGTTTCATGGGGAAATGACTGAAGATTCATAATCCATTCATAATGATGAAGCACATGTGCTGAATAAATCTTGTGAACGGAATGAAGCTAAAACTGATATGAGGCTGTGGCGCACCACATGACTGCTCCCAGATAAAAGGGCTTGCTTTCAAGTAATGGAGATTTCCTGAGCCATCATTAGCTAGAGCATCAGATAAAACACTCTCTGCTAATATTTCAAATTAATAAATTAAACCTACTGTTCAGGTCTAACCGTAACTTATTATTTAGGGAGGTCCCTTGTTTTTAATAACCAAAAAGTAAAGCTAAAATATTTTCATTATGCAAAATAATAACACATGTCAGAATTTCTACAGGGCTGACTCTGGTTTCCTAGTTAAAAGGCATTGGGCTCAGATTTTCAGCCTTGCAGCCTTTAAGGTGGAATCATTAATGATTAATAGTAATTACCTTTTTCCTTAAAATATTGAATGAATAACTCAAAAATAATGACTTACTTATTTTGAAATATACCACCCATGGTTAATTATTTTTTGAAATATTGACTTTATTTCTCCAAATAATGACTGACTCTTCTTGAAATATTAACTTCATATATTTAAATAGCTAGAATCATCATTTATGGCCATTACAGTCCTTAGGTTTGGCTTTCCACAGTGCAGGACATCCAGGAGCTCCATGGTGGTTAAAGGCAAAATAAAATCGGTTCCCTTTTTGAAAGCCAGTAAAATGATTTTTCCAGGTAGCAGTTTAATCATTTTGATGGTTGTGTATATATATATATGTGTATGTGTGTATATATATATATATATATATATATACACACATACATATACATATATATACACATATATGTGTATATATACACATATATGTGTATATATATATATATATATATATATATATATATATATATATATATATATATATATATATATATATATATATATATATATATATATACTGTATTCATGTGGAAATGACGTAAATGTCAATCCAGTGCTCTCTCAGTAGTCGACCTGGCTGTTGAAGGACAAACTAAAGGTCATACCTGTGGTCCAGGCCCCATCGGGCCCATTCCTCGAGGCACGCTCATTCTCTGCATGGGCCCCAGGTTGGGATGGCCTGAACGCACAAAACAAAACAAACATAAATATGTAATAAACTTTCACAACTGAAGTGGAACTGATCAGTGTTCAGTTTATCGCTGCTGTCCAAAGGGAAAGAAGTATCTCCGAAATGGCAACTTTACAGGAGAGGCCAAAAAGCTCCTTTAATTTCAGTGTAAGTCAATGGAACCAGACGTTTTATCAAGCAAGTTTGGGTCCCTTCTGTTGGTCCATTCATCATGTAATCTTCAGGTGATGTAAACGACAGCTGCTGTGTTCAAATGAAGCATAAAAGTAAAAATCGACCAAAACTATGGAGATCTGTGGTTTTCTTTGGAGAGCGACGAAATGGAGATGATGTTTTTACCAACAGTGAAAATGGAGGGTCTTGTAACACTGGCAGTGTGGTATTTCTAGCTGCATTAGGTGGAATAATATTATTTGGCACGGTAATGCTAATACCTATAATAATCCATAACAATAACTCATAATCATTCCAGTCTAATTGTCTTACTTGTCCAAGCTGACCCTCTCCACCATTACCATAAACTCTATCAATAAAGAATGATCTATATATTAGGACAACATTAGTGAGGTAATAATGCATGCATCCACCAAATCTGGCCCGACTGTGCAGATGTAAGGGTCTCTGAACATTGATGTGGCCAACATCCAGAAACTTGTCCAGTACATGCCCAACCCAGTCACAGCTGTTGTAGGTGCTGGTGGAGGTACTACGTGTGTTTTCTGTGGACAGGGTTCTTGTTCTGACCAACACCGGCCATGTCGTTTGACCAGGGGCGCCAAAACTTTTGCACAAAACAATTTTTTTCACTTTCACTCTTTTAGTACCTGGAGGCCGTGTCGGGTCCATTACGTTGGGAGGTAAAGGCTGCCCTCCGGGAGGCTGATAGAGACGAAGGGAGAAGATAATGGCAGGTCAGTGTTAAAAATCAATAGGGAGGCCCACAGTAGCCATTTTTCTCTCTTATATATGGAGGTTCAGTCATAACAAAGCCCCAGCACATCGATCCAGACACGGACTCACCTGGTTCCCCATCCTGATGGGAGGCCGTGGTCCTCCTGCGTATCGCGGAGACATAAAGGGCTGCAGGTAAAAGGCAAACGGTCAGTGACTTTGGTTCTTTCATGGCACACGTTTCATGGTGCAGTGCAATGGAATTTACCATTAGGGGTCTGTTTATGGGATAGAGGTCTGCAGGGGTATGAAACTGAAGCCTGAACCCCCAAATCTGACACCTGACCTAACTAGTACTGCTGAATTTGAAACTAACCATAAAATGTATGTAAGTATATGTTTAATGCAGAAATGTATTATTTTGCTAAAGTAAAAAAAAATCCATGCTTTGACAAGGCCACTGGTTACCCTGGTATTTACATGGTGTGTTAATGTCAGCTCTAGTTTAAACACAGGCAGTTAAGCGCATAAGAGGCACGAAAGGAGTAAATTCTTCAAGTTCATCAAAAAACACGAACTACAATATGACCAATGTTTGTACAATAAACCTCAGTATACCAAACATCCATCCAGCCAAGCTTAAATGGAAAATATGAGTTATAAATATGAAAAAACACAGCTTAAAAAAACACTGATCAGACCTATCTAAAAACTGTGTGGGTGTGGCTAATGAGCAGCTTGATTGACAGCTCTCTGGCCAACCCTCCTAGTGTTACATGGGGACAGGACAAGGAGACAGTATGCAAGCGCAAGTGTTTTAATAAGGAGTAAAAAAAGACAACAAACCAAAGAAAAAACTGGCAAACTGAGAAACACTGAACAGGAATACAAAAACAACAGGGAGTCAAAACCAACCGACAAGGAGACAAAACCAAGCAACAAGGAGACAAAACCAACCGACAAGGAGACAAAACCAACCGACAAGGAGACAAAACCAACTGGCAGGGAGACAAAACCAACCGACAAGGAGACAAAACCAACCGACAAGGAGACAAAACCAACCGACAAGGAGACAAAACCAACCGACAAGGAGACAAAACCAACCGCCAGGGAGACAAAACCAACCGATAAGGAGACAAAACCAACCGACAAGGAGACAAAACCAACCGACAAGGAGACAAAACCAACCGCCAGGGAGACAAAACCAACCGGCAAGGAGACAAAACCAACCGGCAAGGAGACAAAACCAACCGATAAGGAGACAAAACCAACCGACAACGAGACAAAACCAACCGACAAGGAGACAAAACCAACCGGCAGGGAGACAAAACCAACCGACAAGGAGACAAAACCAACCGGCAGGGAGACAAAACCAACCGGCAGGGAGACAAAACCACCCGGCAAGGAGACAAAACCAACCGACAAGGAGACAAAACCAACCGACAAGGAGACAAAACCAACCGGCAGGGAGACAAAACCAACCGGCAGGGAGACAAAACCAACCGGCAAGGAGACAAAACCAACCGCCAGGGAGACAAAACCAACCGATAAGGAGAACAACCGGCAGGGAGGAGACAAAAACCACCCGACAGGGCAAAGACCGGCAGGGAGACAAAACCAACCGGCAGGGAGAAAAACCAACCGCCAGGGAGACAAAACCAACCGACAGGGAGACAAAACCAACCGGCAGGGAGACAAAACCAACCGACAGGGAGACAAAACCAACCGGCAAGGAGACAAAACCAACCGACAAGGAGACAAAACCAACCGGCAAGGAGACAAAACCAACCGGCAGGGAGACAAAACCAACCGCCAGGGAGACAAAACCAACCGACAGGGAGACAAAACCAACCGGCAGGGAGACAAAACCAACCGGCAGGGAGACAAAACCAACCGACCAGGAGACAAAAAACCGGCAGGGGAACGCCAAGCAAGATCAAAGGTCACAACATGGAGTATAAAACAACAAGGGCTAACAAGAAACACCTGGGAAGGGGCAGAGCCAGAAACAGGTGAGGGGCCTGACAAGAGGGTGAAGACAGGAGGAGCAAAAAACCAAAACAAACAGAGGCACATGGAACAGAGTGACAGACAGCACATGGACTTGGCAAGACAGAAAGCCAGATAAGACGGACAAACATGAACAGGACAGGGCAGGGTGTGACACCTAGCCTGCTCCGCCCCTCATACAGACGAACATATGGGCAGACAGACAGATGGACAAACAAACGAATGGAGTCAGGCGTGAGGGGACGGACAGACAGACGGATGGACAAATCAACACAACGAAACACAAACAGACTTGCAGATGGACGAACCGACAAACATATCGACGGACAAATCAACGCGCCAAGGAACGGTCAAACCGACATGCGGACGGATGGGTGGACAATATGGGTATATGGATAAAGGAATGAATGGATGAAGGAACACTGTTGGTTGGGGTGACAGTCAGCTACGGACAGTTGGGCTAGCTTGCTAGCTGTTGGATATGCTAGTTACATTTAGCTCCCTAAGCTTCTCTGACTCTGACTCTGTTTGGTGTGGGTCAGCAGCAACCAGGGATGTTCAGCCAGCAGTCCTTCATCTGAGCCCCGGTATACAGGAAACTCTGATAGCCTGTCCGGTCCAGTCATAACAGACCTCTAATGTGGGCCCACACCTGAGTTCCTAACTCTCATAACCACACAACTTGCACATTAGTTCGACAGATACTGAATTATTAAAATGGATTTATTTATTTATGGATGCGCTATTGATGGATCAATTTATCGATTACACAACAACAACAACAACAACAACACGATCGAAAAAGGCAGCCACAGCGAGCACACATCTAAAGAAAAGGAGGAATGGGAAAATAAAAAAAATAAGAGGCCTCAAGTAATAAGCTTATAACAACTTGAAGAAATGTGCTAATGTGGCTAACAAAGAATGGAAGCTAATAGGCACCTGTTAG
The DNA here is from genome assembly GCA_024036415.1 of Prochilodus magdalenae. Lineage (NCBI taxonomy): Eukaryota > Metazoa > Chordata > Actinopteri > Characiformes > Prochilodontidae > Prochilodus > Prochilodus magdalenae. The sequence goes on from JAMWET010006269.1 coordinate 7,251, forward strand.
CATGATTCCATATGTGTAACGCGTTTCCAGAATCCCTTTATCCTCATTTACTGTTAGCAGCATTAGCTGGTTAGCCTGGACTCCTGCTTTAAGGATTATGGTAGCAGTTGGGCCCAAAGCTTGGACGAGCAAACAGAGACATGCAGAACGAGCGCGGAACGAGAACCAGGTGCGTGTGACATTACCTGTCCGTGCGCTCCCATCATGTTAGCGTTAGGTGGAGGCTGTGGGGACGGCTGGGAGCCAGCGGGACCCTGCAGGGGGGCCACAAGAAGGGCGGGAAGCAGTGATTATAGAGGAGCAGGAGAGATAGAAAAGAGCAAAGCAAAAAAAGAGAGTTGCATTACTGCTGCAGTGAGGCTGAAGCCTGGTTAGCACGCTGGTATAATGATGCTCACACTGTGGACTGCAAACTACCAGACTAAACAGCACCTGGAAATATCAGCCCGTATACAATCATACCCCAAAAACATAGCTGCACACAGTGTGTGACTGCAGTGCTGTTGGGAAGGAAGATAGAGGTGACCAGGATCAATAACTGATGATAAATTTAGACTGATATGATCAATATTTATTGAGCTACACATACAGAAGTCTGTCTCTCAGTATGGCGTCGGGCCGCCATGTTTGCTAACCCAACACGCCAGACGTCTCGGTATGGAGCTGTAGAGGTTCCTAATGGTGTCCTGTGATAATCCATCCCATGCAGCTTGAACATCCTCACACAGTTCCTGCAGAGGGTGCGGTAGGGGTGGAGGTGGACTGAAACCGGGCCTTCTGGACATGTGACAGTCAGCGCCAAGATGAACGGTTTGTTGTCACCTGTGGTGCCTCCACACACATTCATTGGTCATCTCTACCAACATCAAGGCAGAAGATGACCCGCTGCCATTCTGAGTCACTCCATTGCGGTCTTTGTCATCGCAGACGTTGGCGTGGTAAGGGCAGTCGTTGTAATCTTGTGCCGCGATAAATTTGCACGTCTCATGATGTCAGACCTGCCCACCAAGTTTCATTCCTGTCGGCTGATTCCTTCTGGGTGTTCCTTCTTCAACTATCAGCCAAGATCTGAGCGGAGAGGTGGTTGGATGAAACATCCGATTGGCAATTTTGAGTTTGGCCGATTTTGTATTGTTGTTATTATATTTGTTGATGGTAAAATGTTGATGTTTCGGACTTACATTTAGGCAACTGAACCCCGACATTCATGATGTGGGTGGTGTATCATTCTCAGCACTGCAGTGGCGCTGACGTGGTGGTGGTGATGTATTAGTGTGTGTTGTGCTGGTGTGAGTGGATCAGACACAGCAGTGCTGCTGGAGTGAGAATCGTCCACCAACCAAAACTATCCAGCCAAAAGCGTCCTGTGGACAGTGTCCTGTGGCCAGCGTCCTGTGGCCAGCGTCCTGTGGCCAGCGTCCTGTGGCCAGCGTCCTGTAGGCAGCGTCCTATGGGCAGCGTCCTGTGGCCAGCGTCCTGTGGCCACTGATAAAGGACTAGAGGATGACCAACACTGCACTGTGCAGCAGCAGATGAGCTATCGTCTCTGATTGTCCACCTACAAGGTGGACCAGCAAGGTAGGAGTGTCTAATAGAGTGGACAGTGAGTGGACACAGTGTCTCAACACTCCAGCAGCACTGCTGTGTCTGATCCACTCACACCAGCACCACACACACTAACACACCACCACCACGTCAGTGTCACTGCAGTGCTGAGAATGATCCACCACCCACATAGTACCTGCTCTGCGGTGGTCCTGTGGGGGTCTTAATGTTTTATGGGGGTGGCTTTAATATTGTGATATGAACATGTAGTATAAAACACCCGTCCATGCACACACACACACACACACACACACACACACACGCACACAGACACACACACACATACACACACACACACACACACACAGACACACCTACACACCTACACACGCACACAGACACACGCACATACACACACACACACACACACACACACAGACACACACAGACACACACAACCGCACGCACACACACACAGAGACACAGACACACACACACGCACATACACACACACAGACACACACACACCCGCACGCACACACACACAGAGACACACACACAGACACACACACACACACACACATACACACACACGCACACACACATGTCCACACACACATGTCCACACACAGACACACACACACACACACACACACATGTCCACACACATACACACACACGTCCACACACATACACACACACACATGTCCACACACATACGCGCACACATGTCCACACACATACACGCAGACATGTCCACACACATAAATACACACACACACACACACACACAGACACAGACACACACACACAGACACACATGCACGCACATACCCACACACACACACACACACTAGGGAACGAGCACACTAGGGGCTGTTAGCCCCCTTGCCCGGAGCAGTGGGCTGCCCTATCTACGCACACAGGGTCCAGTTGGGGGTTAGGTGCCTTGGTTAAGGGCACTGCAGTCATGTCCCATTAGTTTAGAGGATCAAACCGGCAACCTGCCAGTCACAAGGCTGGTGCCCTAACCTCCAGCCCAGAACTGCCTATGTGTGTGATTTGCCCTGCCTTAAACCATGCAGAGAGAAAACCGGTTTAGAGTAACTAACGTAACCACAGAGAGAGCCCGTCAGTAATCAGGCACCCGGAAAAGTAACCACTAGAGGGCAGTAGTGTTCCAGAGGAGTCCAGCAAGGCGCCTCAAACTGGCCTTGTTTCACCGTGTCCACTGACGCATGGCTCTGCTCTGGGATAATGGCCTTTGCTTCGTCGTGCTTGAGAGAAACTTATAGGCGTGTGTGTGTAATGTTATTATCAGGCCCTGGAGGATCGGGACACTTTCTCCAGCATGATGCAGGCTTTCTCAGAACGCTTTTCTAGCCCACACGTCTTTCCATCCTCCATCACACATCATTATGTTTTTCAGAAATGATATTCCTAGAACTCATTCAAAGGTTCCTAAGTGATATTCCCCTTAAAGGGCCCATATATGTTACAGCTTTCCTGCATTTCTCTTCCTCCTTTTTTGGCAGAGGTTGCTTTTCAACGATTATGTGTTTATATACCATAACCCGCCACAATGCATTTTCACAGAGCCAGTTTCCAGCAGGATGTTTGGTGCCCCTTCCTTTAAAGGAGCAGTGTGTAATATTTAGGGTGGGGTCTATTAACATGCCAGACGTCTCGGGATGGAGCTGTAGAGGTTCCTAATGGTGTCCTGTGATAATCCATCCCATGCAGCTTGAACATTCCCACCCAGTTCCTGCAGATGGTGCGGTAGGGGTGGAGGTGGAGTGACTTCAGGCCTTCTGGACATGTGACGTGTGACAACAAACCGTTCCTCTTGGTGCTGACCACGGTGCCTCCACACACGGATTCGTTGGTCGTCTCCACCAAGACTAAAGCGGGACTCGCCACTGAAGATGACCCGCTGCCATTCTGAGTCCCTCCATGACAGTCTGGTACGACTCCACTGCAGTCTTTGGTGACGGTGACGTGGTGTTAAGGGCAGTTGTCGTAACGGCCTGTGTACACGTAGTCCTGCGTTGTGCAGCCGTCTGCCAGTGTTGCTGGAGGATGACTCATTCAGGGCATCACTGCTCACTGAATGTTCGCAATTGTGGCTGTTGGGTCAGTCAGGTCCAACGATAAGGCCCGTCCTTGTTTACGTCACATGCATGGCCAACGTGCAACGTGACTCATTTGCATGTCTCACAATGTCACACCTACCCACCAAGTTTCACACCTATCAGCTGATTTTCTATGAAGCAGGCAATGCATTCATAACCCTTCTATTTAATAACTCATTAAGCTCTTCAGACGTCTGGTTCCCTTCAACAACACTACCAACAGTTCTTTAGTACTGAGGGTTTCACATCCAGCCAGTCTGAACAGAAAATAGACAGAATGGCCCTTTAGGTTGAACCCTTCCTGTGATATGGGCCCTTTAAACGAAGGTGAACCCTTCCAAGAACTGGCCCACATAAACTTCTCACACACGCAATCGCCACCATAAAGACGGAAGGAGGAAGTTGAATGCTGCTACGGCTGGACGCTTGACAGAAACGCTTTTGAACGACCTGCGTGTGACGACTCTGGTTTGCTCTTACGGTCAGTGCAGTAAAAGTAGCCCTGCTTTGTGAAGCTAGAGTGGCTGCCATTAGCGGCTAATGGTCGTAATCAAACCGAATCCCAGTAGACGCTGGGCTTGGCAGATAACCACAGGCAGAGGCATAATAGCCCCTCTGTGCGCGCCGTCTCAGAACTGATGGCACGTGTTTGTGATCTTGGCCCGGTGTTTGACTCTCTGGGACTGAAAGCCGATGGAGAAAGGTTAAAGTGACGGTTTGGCCCAAAATCAGATTTACACGTTTCCCTTTTCACTCCAGACCTGGTCACTCGGCCACGGCGGGTGTGGTGACTGTAGATAGCTTATTTTTTAGTTTTAGCACTAGAGCTAAGGGGCTAATTTGGCTAACAAGCTCATCTCCCAGTAATTAGCGGGATGCTAGCTGTGGTTAAGTGATCTCTAATACACCTGGACCACAGATCCATTGTGTAGCTGGGTTTGGATCAAGCTATCGCTTTAGGGAACATGATTGTGTCCTACCTGGAAGAACCCTGGAGGCATGGGTCCCCCTGGCATACCGTCTCCAGGGGCCATGTTCCCCAACACTGGGCTCGGAGCTGCTGCTGCGCTCTGAAAACACAAGACAAGAGCTGAGTTAGAGTTATCAATCTAAACTGCCTGTCAGTCAATCGATCTACATCTGTCGATCTATCTATCTCTGTAGTCACATTATTATGACCACTTCCTACTTTTGACAGCGGCAGCACATAGCTCATAAAGGAAGTCCCATTCTTTCCATGTTAGTCTCGGAGCCCACTATTCCATGAGGAAGGCACTCTGAATGACATCCTTGCAGACCACGTACACCCATACATGCTGGGGTCTTTCCAAGAGATCTTCCAGCAAGACAATGAGACACGTCACATGGCTAGAAATGTCAGACATTGGTTGGAAGAGCATGACCAAGACTTTCAGCTACTACCCTGGCCCCCTAATACCCCAGATTTAAACCCAATGCAGTTGTGGGACCACCTAGATTGTCGTGTTCGCTCTGTCAGGTACCTGTCACAACCTACCAGGAGGTTACCGAGTCACTCCCAGCTCTTCTAGCTGCTGTCCATGCTGCACACGGCGGCTACTCTGGATCTTAGCTGACTGTGTATGTGGCATGTCAGTCAGTCTGTCTGTCTACGTCCAATCAGAAATTCACCATCCATATGTCTAATATATTAGATCTAACTTCCGGTGCTGCCATTCATCCACCTATGTTGTCAGTCAATCAATGTTTCAATTAATCAATCAGCCAATTAATCAATTAATAAATCAATCGGCCAATATTTCACTCAGTCAACATTGCAGTCAAATAACGTTTCAATCAATCAATCAGTTAACCAATTAATCAATCAATGAATCAGTCAATGCTTCAATCAATTAATCAATCAACCAATCAATCAATCAGTTAACCAATTAACCAATCAATAAATCAGTCAATGTTTCAATCAATCAACTAATCAATGTTTCTGTCGACCAATGTTTCAATCAATCAATCAATCAACCAACGAACCAACCAATCAATGTTTCAATCAATCAATCAACCAACGAACCAATCAATCAATGTTTCAATCAATGTTTCAATGTTTCAATCAATGTTTCTATCTATCTATCTATCTATCTATCTATCTATCTATCTATCTAGTCAATCAATCAGTCTGTCTGTCCAACCTTCCATATGTCCAGCATACAGTGGGGAAAATAAGTATTTAGTCAGTCACCAATTGTGCAAGTTGTCCCACTTAAAAAGATGAGAATCAATTGACATCATAGGTAACCTCAACTAATGGAGAGACAAAATGTCAATCATCTTTGTCTGATTTTTAAAGAATTTATTTGCAAATAATGGTGGGAAAATAAGTATTTTGGTCAATAACAAGTTCATCTCAAACTTTGTTTGTATATCCTTTGTTGGCAATGACAGAGGTCAAACGTTTCAAGTCTTCACAAGGTTGGCACACACTGTTGCTGGTATGTTGGCACCATATCCTCCATGATCTCCCTCTAGAGCAGTGATGTTTTGGGGCTGTCGGCGGGCAACACGGATCTTTCAACTCCCTCCAAAGGTTTTCGATGGGGTTGAGATCGGAGAGACTGGCAGGCCACTCCAGGACTTTGAAATGTTTCTACGAAGCCACTCCCTTTGTTGCCCTGGCAGTGTGCTTGGGGATCATTGTCATCTGAAAGACCCAGCCACGTTTCATCTTCATTGCCCTTGCTGATGGAAGGATGTTTGCACCCAAAATCACAATACATGGCCCCATTCATTCTTTCATGTACACGGACCAGTCGTGCCTGGTCCCTGCAGAGAAACAGCCCCAAAGCATCTATGCTTCACAGATTGGTATGGTGTTCTTTATGCAACTATTCTACTTTCCTCGCAAACACGACGAGTTGTGTTTTTAAACCAAATAGTTCTGACTTTGGTTTCCATCTCATATGACATTCTCCCAATACTCTTCTCATCCAAATGCTCTCTATCTTACGTGGGCCTGGATATACTGGCTTAAGCTAGGGGGACACGTCTGGCACTGCAAGATCTGAGTCCCTGGCGTCGTAGTGTGTTGCTGATGGTCTTTGTAACGTTGGTCCCAGCTTCCTGCATGGTCATTCACTAGTATCCCCCCTTGTGGTTCTGGGATTTTTCCTTAACCGTTCTTGTGATCATTTTGACCCCACGGGCTGAGATCTTGCCAGATCGACGGGAGATTAGTAGTGGTCTAGGTCTTTCCATTTTCTGATTATATGCTCCCACAGTAGATTTCTTCACATACCCCTATTGCAGATTCAGTCTTCCCAGCCCCAGGGTCTGAGCACATTCGGTTTCTGGTTCATCCGACATCTTTCATCCATCCATAGTGGAGTTTGGAGTGTGAGTGTTTGAGGTTTGTAGGCTTAGGTGTCTTTTATCTGTTAACGACTTCCATGCCATTAATGTAAATGAGTGGGGGAAAGAGGAGGCCTCTTAAAAAAAAATACAGTCTGTGACTAGCCAGAAATTCTGTCTGTCTGTCTGTGACAAAATGACTTTCTCAATTTTTCCATCCACATTTTGTCTACTCATAGTTGAGGTCACCTATATGATGTCAATTACAGGCGCTCTCATCTTTTTAAGTGGGACAACTTGCACTGTGACTGGACACTTATTTTCCCATGTACTCCTGTCCTAACCATCCGCATCCATCCATCCATCCATGGCCGTCCATTCCATCCGTTCATCCATCCATCTGTCTATCTATCCTACCCCATCCATGTTCTAAATCTATCTATCTGTCTGTGTTCATCCATCCATCGGATCTGCTACACCATGTAATGTCCATAACCATCTTTCGGGCATCCATCTTACACTGTCTGTCCGTCCGTCTGTCCGTCCGCCTGTCTGCCCCTAATAGCAGCCTTTTTTCTCTCCTTTTTTAGCAGTATATTTTTATATCCTCTAAAAGCCACTCGAACTAAAAATCAACCGACGCAAACTTCTCAAGAGACTTTTCAAACTTGCGCTGACGAACAAGTTCTGGCATGTTTTCAAGAACCCCCTTTCATCTAAATATTCTCGACGCAGTAAAAATGGAAGCATCAGCAAAATCAATAGAGGAAATGTGTCCTGCAGCGCTGCGGGGGCTAATTACAGACGGGTCATCTTCTTAATGAGCCGCGGATTTAGAAGAAGTCAGGCTTCTAATCAATCAAAGTCAATTACACTCAACATCATTGAGCTCTATACCCCGTTTTTCTTCCCTGACAGCACTTGACGTTTCATGCAAGGCAAGCATTCCAGTCACTAATAATGACTCCATCACTCTATTAATGCTTCTGCCTCGCAGATAAAACGCTCCTGCGGTGCCATTACACCCGTATCTGATATCTGCCCGTCTTCAGTGTCTGCAGATCAACGATTAGACTCCGACTACCTTAATGTCAACCAGTGAGTAAACACTGCTGTACACATCACTGTCTACAACCAAACTCAATCTATAAAACCGACTCATGAAAGACAGCCGGTAACCAGACTGCCGCTCAGGTTCACTGACTATCAAAGTTAACCTTCAATTAACCTGATGACAATCAGTGTCATATATTGTGCTGACTTATTATTTGGATAGTTCAATAGTCTACATGTTAGGGCAGGTTGGAACAGTATCATCACTGCTAGAATAAAACCTCATATATATTAGTGTTTATTTGTTTGTTTGTTTACATAATTTCAATATATCTGCGGTTGTTTACTGCAGCTGGGTGAAATAATAATAGTGAGCAACTCATTTCTAATAGAAATGAGTCACCTTGGGTGTTAAAGGTTGTAGTAACTTCAGGCTCCTGCAGATGGCGCTGCACGAGAATGATGGGGCTATGAATACCTGCTACAGAAGAGGTGCTACAGAGCCGAAGAGGTCTCCAAAGCAGATGTTACTGATTGGCTAAAAGTAGTGGTTGAGCATTTGGGCGTGGCCAAAGACCATAGTGTAAAGGAAGTAGCTGAATCTGCAGGTGTGTGGCAGTGTACGGTCATACGGGTCTACCAGCAGTGGCTACAATCCCAGTCTACAGGGAATTCTCCTCGGAATTGTGCCAGGGATGGCATCCACCAAATCTGGCCCAACTGACCAATTATTTGATCGGAGAGTGGCTGAACATTGATGTGGCCTACATCCAGACACTTGTCCAGTCACAACTGTTATCAGTGCTGGTGGAGGTTATCCTATGTACCTATGTCCAACCATCCATCCATCCCTCCATCCATCCTTTCATCATCTGTCTATCTATCTATCTGTCCAGCCACCAGTGATCCATCAACACTGTCTGTCTGTCTGTCTCTGTCAGTCTGTCCCTAAAAGCAAAGACCATAGTGTGAAGGAAGTAGCTGAACCTGCAGGTGTATGGAAACGTACGGTCATCCCAGTCTACAGGGAATTCTCCTCAGAATTGTGCCAGGGATGGCATCCACCAAATCTGGCCCAACTGCTTTTGATGCCAGAGTGTCTGAACACTGATGTGGCTACCTCCAGAAACTTGTCCAGTCACAACTGGTATCAGTGCTGGTGGAGGTTATCCTATGCACCTATGTCCAACCATCCATCCAACCATCCATCCATCCATCCATCCATCCATCCTTTCATCATCTGTCTATCTATCTATCCGTCCAGCCTCCACTGATCCATCTACACTGTCTGTCTGTCTCTGCAGGTGTATGGAAGCGTACGGTCATACGAGTCTACCAGCAGTGGCTACAATCCCAGTCTACAGGGAATTCCCCTCGGAATTGTGCCAGGGATGGCATCCACCAAATCTGGCCCAACTGCCCAATTCTTTGATCGGAGAGTGGCTGTTATCAGGTATACTTTTTAAATATGAGAAATATGTAAATACAAATATATTTTAAAAAATTTGAATTAAATATATGAATATACATATATTTAATATGTGCATACATTTACATATAGTAATGCCATACACTGGCATACATTTATTTGTCTATTTAAATTTTAGATAAGTAAATATTTAAGAGGCTTTGATCGGGTAGTTATCGGAGTTCATGGCTGGGATATGATAACTATGATGGTCCAACAGCCTATTGAAACACTTCATTTGCATTACAAAGCTATTAAAGAAGTGAGCTGTCACCAAACTTTTGACAGGCTGTGTACGTCCTCTCCTTTAGGTCTCTTAAAAGGTTCATCTGACCACACGTTGGAGCCCTGTCTCCTACTCTGGCTGCTTCCCAGCGCGAGCTGAAGTGGCTGAAAGCTGATTAGAACTGGGGGTCAGGGCTTATGGGGCTTATAGCAGGTAGAGCAGGTATCTTACACTCGGATCCTCCAAAGAAGCTCATCCGGTTACAGCTGCTCTTCTAAGGAGTCACGGGAAGACACGATGCAGAGAAAACCTTAGGAAGACACACTTCATTCTGGAAGTATGAATTCATTAACCCCTTAAAGAGCCCACATCCTACAACCTACCTGAATAACTCACTGTAGTACCAAATAACTCCTAGTAGAACCTGAACCATTTATAGCAGATACCGAATGGTGCATAGAAGTGGTTAATAAATATGTATAGTAGTTACTAAATCATTTTACGTAGTTTACAAGATAATTGATAGTAGATATTAAAGACTATATAGACGTTGCTAAATAATTCACAGCAGTTAACTAATATGCATAGTAGTTACTGTGAATTCAAACTTGCTGAATAATTCATAGAACTTACCAAAAAAGTAGTTAAGGAATATGTATAGAAGTTACTGTAGAATTCATAGTAGTTAATGAAATTTTGTAGTTATGGAATAATTGATAGCAGATATCGAAGAATTTGTAGAAGCTGGTAAATTCATAGCAGTTACAGAAGAACTCATAGTAGACACTGAATAATTTACAGTAGATACTGAATAACGCATAGAAGTAACTAAAAGTGGTTAATGAATCTGTATAGTAGTTACTAAATCATTTTAAGTAGTTAAGAAATAATTGATAGTAGACGTTAAAGATTTTGGACGTTACTAAATAATTCACAGCAGTTAATGAATATGTATAGTAGTTACTGTATAATTTAAAGTAGTTAGTGAATCATTTTAGGAGTTGCTGAATAATTCATAGAACTTACTAAAAAGTAGTTAACGAATATGTATAGAAGTTACTGTATAATTCATAGTAGTTAATGAACTTTTGTAGTTATGGAATAATTGATAGCAGATATCGAAGAATTTGTAGAAGCTGGTAAATTCATAGCAGTTACAGAAGAACTCATAGTAGACACTGAATAATTTACAGTAGATACTGACTAACGCATAGAAGTAACTAAAAGTGGTTAATGAATCTGTATAGTAGTTACTAAATCATTTTAAGTAGTTAAGAAATAATTGATAGTAGACATTAAAGATTTTTTGGACGTTGCTAAATAATTCACAGCAGTTAATGAATATGTATAGTAGTTACTGTATAATTTAAAGTAGTTATTGAATCATTTTAGGAGTTGCTGAATAATTCATAGAACTTACTAAAAAGTAGTTAACGAATATGTATAGAAGTTACTGTATAATTCATAGTAGTTAATGATTTTTATGGAATAGTTCTGGAATAATTGATAACATATTTTGAGGAATTCATAGAAGCTCATAAATGTGCATAGCAGTTATAGAATAACTCATAGTAGACAGTGAATGATTTACAGTAGATACTGAATAACGCATAGAAGTAACTAAAAGTGTTCAATGAATATGTATATGAGTTACTAAATCATTTTAAGTAGTTACGAAATAATTAATAGTACATTTTGAAGTTGCTAAACAATTCATAGTAGTTAATGAATATATATTGCAGTTACTGAATTACTATTAGTGGTTTCTGAATAATTCATAATCATTACTGAATAATTGATAGTAGATATTGGATAACTATTAGAGACGGCTAAATGAATCATAGTAGTTGAATATGAATATGTATAGTAGTTCCTGTATAAATCATAGGAGTTAATAATTTTAGTAGTTACAGAATAACTGATAGTATATTGCAGAATTTAAAGAAGCTGAAAAATAATTCATAGTAGATAACAAATATATATATTGCAGTTACTGAATAAAAATCAGTAGTTACTGAAATATTCTTAGTGGTTACTGAATAGTTCATAATCATTACTGAATAGCTGATAATAGATATTGAATAAAAATTCCAGAGATTGCTGAATAAATCATGGGAGTTAATGAATATGTATAGAAATTAATGAATAATTAATGGAAGTTACAGAACAAATAGTAGTTCCTAAAAATGACAGTAGATATTGAATAATTCATAGCGATTGCTAAAGCAATAGTAGTAACTGAGGAATTCATGTAAGGGAATCATTAATAGTAGTTACCGAATTATTCATAGTTGCTACTTAATCATTTTTAGTTGTTAATTGAGCTAATTGAATTTTCATAGTAGTTACAAGATAATTCTTATTAATTACTAAGGAATTCATAGCAGTTACTGAATAATTAATAGCAGGCACTGAATAATTCATTTTGATTACTAATCAATTAATAGTAATTACTCCATAATGTATAGTAGACACTGAATAATTCATAGTAGTTACTGAATAATTTATGGAAGTTATTAAATAATAATTAATAGCAGTTACTGAATAATTCATAGCAATTAATGGATAACTATTCATATTCATTACTAATCAAGTAATAGTAGTTACTAAATAATTTATAGCAGATACTGAATACTTTAAAGTACATACAGAATAATTTATAGTAGTTACTCCATAATTTATAGTAGACACTGAATAATTCATAGTGGTTACTTGATACTTTATAGTAAATACTGAAAAATTCACAGTAGTTACTGAATAATTTATGGAAGTTATTAAATAATAATTAATAGCAGTTACTAAAGAATTTATAGTAGTACTGAATAATTAATAGTAGACACTGAATAATTCATATTCATTACTAATCAATTCATAGAAGTTACTGGATAACTAATAGCAGTCACTGGACAATTCATATTAATTACTAATCAATAAATAGTAGTTACTAAATCATTTATAGTAGATATTGAATACTTTAGAGAACATACAAAATAGTTACTCCATAATTTATAGTAGACACTGAATAATTTATAGTGGTTACTTGATACTTTATAGTAGATAATGAAAAATTCATAGTAGTTACTCAATAACTCAAAGTAGCTACTAAAATTTCTAGTTCTATAATTTACAGAAGTTGAGCTGAAGAATTTATAGTAATTACTGAATAATTTACAGGAGGCAGATAATTAATATCTTACTGGTGTTGCTAGGTAATAAGTCTACATTGGCAACTGAATAATAAGCCTGTAGTGTAGTTTGTCACTCCTCTGTCCAGGTGTCCCTTCTGCTTAATATGTAACCAAGGAAAAGACGAGACGAGCACGGAGCACTGCGGTTCAGTAGATGCAGGTAAACCCGCCCCCTTAGCGTGCAAATCACTGGAGTCCGGTTTGAGACGGTTCTATTTAAAGAGCACAGCGAGAAAAACATTTACACAAAGTCTTCTAAACACCCGTCCAGCTCCACCCACACTTTATCAACACCTTATAATCCTCTCAAAGTGCTGAATTAGGCCAGGGGGACATATTTTAGAGCTTTTCTTCAGCAGGCCGCCATAATCCTCTTTGTGTCCAAAGATCACAAACAGAGATTATGAGTGAGATTAACTCGGTCTGAAAGAGCGGGGCTACGAAAAGTCAACAGATTGACCAATAAACCCTCACAAACACTTCACTGGAGCAGATCCCGCTATGGAAAGACACCAGGAACAGACTGGCTCACCGTCGTTATTATATTCTACTGCCTTCGCGTTTTATTAATCGGGTTATTATATATATATAATATATTTGTCAAATATATATAATACTAGGCACTAAAATCTCTGTTTATACTAATATACAGGTTTATATAACAGTAATATATATATATATATATATATATATATATATATATATATATATATATATAACACACTACACATATACAATATGGATGGAAGATAACAGTCTATATGTGTGAGTGTAAATATGCTAATGTAAAGTGCAGAGTGATGATTGTCCATGGAGATGGCCATTTAGATGATTTTGGTGAGATGTGATGAACCAGGTCCATTTACCAATGCATCAGCACTACTGGCTATTTAGTAGCCTGACGACTCAGGGGATGAAACTATCTCGGAGGCGGCTGGTTCGGGACTTACTGTGTTGATTAGAGATGGACGAATTCATTTGCTATCTATTTCCTTAGTCTAGGTGAGATTTGACACCGACATCCCGAGAGTCGATCAGTAACAAAAACACTTCAGCCATATTGTGCATGTTAAGGATTGCTGCAGCCCCGCATGAAGACCCTTGCTCACAGGACCCTGCAGTTCCTGGTTCCAACACTAGGTGGCAATACAGACCGTTTAAATTTTTAGCCCCATCCTAAAACCGGGTGCCTTGACTGCGGAGGAAGTAGAGTAAAGGCCTTTAACCTGATACGAGGCTTCAGACTACATCACATAACCCAGCACAGTGAGCATAAAAAGACGGCAGGTGGGCCTAAAGTTGTGGGAACCAGCTTTGTGACCGGAGGACATGACTGAAGTGCCATAGAGCAAGGCACCTAACCCCCAACTGATCCCAGGGCACCAAGGATAGTGCTGCCCCACTGCCCTGTGCAAGTGTGCACACTGCCCCCTAGTGTGTGGGTGTGGGTGGGGATTTACCAGGATAGATGGAACTCGCTTTAGAGGTTCAGTTTTAGAGTGAAATAGCCGAGGGGAGCTAACAGCAGGGCTAAACATATCTCAGATTAACTGAGAAGTGTTAGCAGCAGCTAGCTCTAAACAGTGGATACAGTAGTAACAGCTCTGAGGTAAATGAGGGTGTAGTGATTGTAGTGGGGTGTGTTTTTATCAGAATGAGCCTCAGAAAGTTAAATATACAGTTCTGAAGATTAATAAAAGATGAACTCGCTTTAGAGGATCAGTTTTAGAGTAAAATAGCCGAGGGTAGCTAACAGCTAGGCTAACCGTATTTCAGGTAAACAGAGCAGCGTTAGCAGCCGCTAGCTCTAAACAGTGGATACAACAATAACAGCTCTGAGGTAAATGTGGGTGTAGCAGCAGCTAGCTTCAGAAAGTTAAATATAAACTGAAGTGGATAAACAGTAATCAACAGCTCTGAGAGGTAGCCGAAGCTAACAGTGAGGTAACTGGTCATGTGACTGTATTAGTATACTACACTGTAGGTCAGGACATGTTACTGTATTGTATACCACACACAGGGGGCATATACAGTGTTCAGTACATACTACTGTAGTGTGCAGCGTGCAGTATAATAGGTTGCCATTTCAAATACAGCCCGTGTTGGGACCCCCTCTTTACAGATGCCGTTCATGTCCCCTGATATCTGAACTTAGGCCACCGGTTTGGGCCACTGCCTCCATTTAAATCTGAACCTATTGTAATACTTGGTCACAACTATCTTCTAAAAGTTGGGGGGTGACAGTGTTTGTCTCCACGGGACAGGCTTATTACCTGCTGGGTGGACAGTTAACGACAGAAGGGGGGCCGGGGGGGTAAAT
>JAMWET010006269.1:30000-42129 GCA_024036415.1 Prochilodus magdalenae
CGGATGAAGCGAACTCTAGAAGCCATCTAAATTAAAGCTAGCTCTGTATCCACCATCCACCTACTCAGCTGGAACACACGACTGGTTTAATTCAAATCCATTTCTATTCAAAACGAAACACAGTCAGGCTTTTCTCTAGTGCAGTACAAAATAAATATACATGTATATATATATATATATATATATATGTAGTGTAGCGCAAGGACAAATAGACAAAAACAATGTGCGTAAACAGTACAGTAGAGTATGTGCAAAGTGTAGAGCAGTATCATTAAGTATGGTTGTAAACAGTACAGATATATACAGTGTAGTGCAGGTAGTAGAGCAGCTTAACATTCAGGGAACAGCTTGGTTGCTTGGTACAGATGTTCAGTATAGATAAATACACAGATAATAAATATACAGCTGTGATGTTCAAGTATATATGTTGAGTTAAAGTGCAGTGCAACAGTCTTGTGAGGTAGTGCAGCAGTATGCGCTGGGGTGATCCGGGCTAGAAATCAGTGGCAGTCTTTAGTGGTGTAGTCATTTTCAGGTAGGTGCTATCGGTGTGACCAGTTTAAGGCAAAAGCTGTTCCTGAACCTGGTGGTTCTGGCTCGGATGCTCCGGTACCTCTTTCCGGATGGCAGAGGTTGGAACAGGTGATGACTGGGGTGTGTGGAGTCTGTTGACACACCTCTCTTAACACACCTGTATTATACTGCTATGTGTACTACTGGACAGCCTAGACAGTTCTAGAAAGTTCTAAATAGAAAATTGCAGATGGTTCTTCCAGAAGCTTCTGGAAGGCAACTCGGCACTGAGTGTATCCCGAATGCATCTGGAAAAAAAGAGAACTTTTCTAAACGTCATTGTCCTGACCTCAACAGCACAGTGTATGGGGACCGGTAGCCATTTTCTGTAGATTTTAGACCTAGGGAACTCAGCTAGTGAATGAACTAGCGTTGCTGGACCTTGTATCCACCCATACAACACAAGTGGTCTCGAAAACACCCAAAAGAGACAGACTTGGGGCAATGTAAGCGACTTGTCGCTGAGAAACCCTACGTTCACAATACCAGGTGACAGAATGACAGGCGGCCAGTCATTTCCTATGGGAGTACACGATTTGTAGCTGTGACTGAGCAACAAGCAGCAAGTCACACCGTGACAGAGCAACAAGCGTTATGTAAACGAATGAAGACACAGTGATGGGAGATTATCAAAAAACTGACTCACAGACACGGGGGTCCAAGGCCCACCCCAGCTTCTGCTCTCTGAATATTTAGTTCCTACTAGCATTCGGTTCCTGTTTTCAGCAGTGTGGTGGTAAAATGGCTGAAATTATTTTAAGTGTGGAACAAAGTAGTGGATACTGCTGGGAGTCCCTGGGGAGCTAGGCCTCTCGATAGCTAGCTAGGTTAGCAAGCATGCTAACCTGCCAGTAAAGCTAGCCAGGATTGCAAA
This sequence comes from Prochilodus magdalenae, assembly GCA_024036415.1. Classification (NCBI taxonomy): domain Eukaryota; kingdom Metazoa; phylum Chordata; class Actinopteri; order Characiformes; family Prochilodontidae; genus Prochilodus; species Prochilodus magdalenae. The sequence goes on from JAMWET010006269.1 coordinate 31,448, forward strand.
CAGTTAGGTGCTTCCAGTCCTTGAGATAGTGTCCCTGGCTTTCCTGGACCTTGTATATGCCCAGACGCACACATAATCTGAGCGGCCTCAAGCACACCTAGAAGAGAGATAGTTGGTGTGACGTAAGTGACTTGTTGCCTGCTAGTGTTAGCGCCAGGTAGGGCTGAACTTTGGAGGTGCTGTTTGGCCAGAAAGCCAGGGGTATCCAAAAGAACCAAAGGACTTTCAATTTGTCCTAAAACAAGCAGAAAGAAAATGTATCAGATGTTCAGATAGACGGCAGCTTAAGATCAGAAGGACCCCCCCTCCCCTCTCTCTCTCACACACACACACACCAACAAACAGATTGGCGAACAAGTCCCGAAAGCCATTAGTGTCAACAGTTCGATGAGAGCGCTGCTGTGCTGTAAGCTGATAGGCTCTGAGGGGTAATGGCTCCTGACAGCTGCTCCTCAGAGACCAGGGAGGAGCCGAGTGAAGAGGAAAAAACTAAAGAAACTTCAAACGACAAACCCTCTTTCCATCTGCTGCCTCCTCCGCCGCCTTCCCTTGCCATTTCCTCATCCTTCGCTCCCCTTTCTCCATCCTTCAGCAGCTCTCAGGGCTAGCTGTCCCTGCTTTTCCCCCCCATCCAGCATTCCCTACGCTTCTAAGATTAGTGCTGCTTGGTTGCTGAAACCCGGGCCTGATTTCCGCCTCGAGCTGCTAAGACATGCTTGGTGTCTGAAGTTTGCTTCTTTAGTTTTGTACTGGAGCTACGAGGCTAATGTAGCTAACAGGCAATGGAAGTACCGATTAGCATGAGCAAGTACCACATGGGTAACGGTACCTGTGCATGTGGCATCGCCACCTTTCGTTTTTGATGTGTAGCTGTAGCGGAAAAATGCAGTGTGCACTGGACACGTACCGCCATGCGTGGTTCTATAGGGGTGGCCATGGTGGCCAAAGCCTTTCCAGAAATCTGACTGGCCAGCAGAGAATTCACTAACATCACTGTTTCATTGTGGGGACGTAGCATCTCTCTGCTAACCCAACATGCCAGGCATCTCGGCTTGGAGTTGTAGAGGTTCCTAATGGTGTCCTGTGATAATCCATCCCATGCAGCTTGAACATCCTCACACAGTTCCTGCAGATGGTGCGGTAGGGGTGGATTTTGCATTTGTCGGTCGTCTCAACCAAGACTGAAGGGAAACTCTTCAGTGAAGATGACCTGCTGCCATTCTGAGTCACTCTATGACAGTCTGGCACGACACCATTAGCGGTCATTGCCGATGCTAATGTGGTGTTAAGGGCAGTTGTTGTAGTGGCCTGAGTGCATGCAGTCTTGCGCGGTGCAGCCGTCTGCCAATGGTGCTGGCACTAACAGGTTGACTCATGGAGGACATCACTGCTTACGGAATGTCCCCAGTCGTGACTGTTGGGTCAATCATGTACAGGGATAAGGCCTATCCTTGCTTAAGGTACATGCATTGTTGAGCATGAAACTTGAATTATTAGCATGTCCCATGCTGTTAAACCAACCCACCAATTTTCAGTCCAGTCGGTTGATTCCTTCTGGGTGCAGAAGATTAGTGTATACATGTCCCACACTTGTCTTGGACTTCACTGGACTGTGGCATCATTGGGTAATCACACATAAAGCATATGCTTGGATGGCAAAACAAAGCCGTACAGGAGACGGCCAGGCCTGAGAAGCAGATCTCAGAGCTTCCCTGAGCGAACCAAAGTGAGGTGGAGTCTTCAGCCTGTAACCATAACACCACCCATCCTCCCTGCTCTGCCAGGCCCATTAACCGGCAACAAAGCCTTCTGGGAATGGAGCAGCCCCAGTTGCTGGGAGATCAGCAGCTCTCGTCATGCTTACGCACTTACACTGCCTCAGCTCTGCGCTATGCACATGCAATTATGCATTTTAACCTTTGCCTATGATAGCCAGGGTTTAAAGGTCGCCACATTAAACGAAGGGAAGCACACCCACGAACGCTGTTCAGTTTAGAATGGGAAGTAAATCGGAGTAGTTTGACGTGAAATGGTTCATTGATGAGACTCCAGGAGGTGTCAACATGGCCGTAACACAAATATGTGTATTTGAATACGGATGTTTATCACTAAACTACCATTACACGTAGTAACTTTGAGTGGGAGCTTTATTTCAGACGTCTGGTTCCATTCACCACCACTGTGATCCATTCGGATTCAGCAGGTTTCTCTAGAATGAAGCATTTCACAGCAAACCACTCTGAATGCTCAGAAAAATTGGTGGAGCTACCTTGTACCAGTGTGGAAGCTAGTTCACCAATTGCCCAGTCCGATCCATTGACGGCAGTTCCAATTCAGCACTTAGATTCAACCCGGCTGCATTAACAATTACCCACAAGACCTGGTAGACCACCATGACTGAACCCATCAGATAAACAGCACTTAAAGCTTTCATTTTTGAGAGAGATGAGATCATCAAGCTCTACTCTTGCTTCAGATCTGAGAACATCCATAGGAGTTTCTTTCCATCCTTCCACAGTGAAAAGATCAACCCACTACTATGGAGGTCTGGAAGGATGTACAGCCGGTCAGAAAGCTCCTTCCTGAGAAAAGGAGATCAGACACATCGAACAAAGGAGCTGCTGGTGTTCTCAGAACAACGGACTGACCACCCCAGAGTCCAGACCTTAACATTAACATGGAGGTGCGCCAAAGTACGTCACCTCACTGTAATAGAAGGTACAGAGTGGACACACTAGGCATTCAAACATGCGATATTATAAGCTCATCTTATGTGTCGAAGGTTGTAGTGACTTCAGGCTCCTGCAGATGGCGCTGCATGAGGATGATGGGGCTGTGGGGTGTGAGTGACGGGATCCATAGATTGGGAAGAGGTGCTACAGTGCAGGGAGTGTCTCGTTCCATGTGTGGAAAACGCTCCAGAGCAGATGTTAATGATTGGCTTAAAGGAGTGACTGAGCATGTGGGCGTGGCCAAAGACCATAGTGTGAAGGAAGTAGCTGAATCTGCAGGTGTATGGAAGCGTACGGTGATACGGGTCTACCAGCAGTGGCACAAATCCCAGTCCACAGGGAATTCTCCTCGGAATTCAGGGAAGGCATCCACCAAATCTGGCCCAGGTGCCCAATGCTTCGATGTAAGAGCGCCTGAACACTGATGTGGCCTACATCCAGAAACCTGCCCAGTCCATTCCCAATTCAGTCACAGCTGTTTTTGTGCATGTGGAGGTATTGGAGCCTATCAGGCATGTGTCAGTCACAGAGGATCACCTGGCTTTGTTAAATAGGTGTGCTCTGTTTCAGCTGATGCCTTAAAACAGTGTGCAACTTTTAAAGGTCATTATGACTGGATATGAAATTCATAAAGGGTGGTCTCTGACTTTTGCACAGTGGATCCCAAACCTGCGGGAAGCATCCTCCTTCCGAGCTGAAGCGTTCTTTAATGTAAATGTTTGCATTGATAATGGCGCACACATGACTTTCTCCCCCAGCGGTAATTAAAAAAAGCGAAAACGTTGCGAGGTCCAGGTCGAACGTCTGACCCGCCCGCTATTTCGAGAAACAGGAGGACTCTTAAGAGCTCGCGGCCACACTGAGAGGGCAGAGCAATTAACCGGGATAGAGGGATGTTGCGTGTGCGCCCAATTGACCTTCCTGATAAAAGCGCCATTAGAGGCAATTAAGCCACAAAATGCAAAACAAGGGTCCTTAGGAGGAGGAGGAGCAGCTGTGCGGGTGGTGGGGTCAGAGGCTGAGCTACATGACAACAGAATGAAATGGACTTCAGCCTGGGCGTGCACGGACTCCTGCAGTGACAGGAAATGAACGTAATAAAAAAACAGAAAAACAACAAAGGGCACCTTCCTAAAAATAGATCAAAGCCATAGCGTGACTGCTGCCTCCATGTCTGCCACTGATGCTACCATGTTATGTACCCTATGGACCCTTTAATGGGAATTTGTCACTTTGCTGCTCCACTGTGCCCAGTTCGGGAGCAGCACCCCGGTATCGGGAACATCATATTAACCCTGGAATTTGCACCCACAACCTTCTGGTTTCCCTCTCCATCCTGTGCTACGTCCACTACAGTCTTAACCACGGAGGTGCCAAAACGGTAGCCAAGCTTCGGAAGAACCTTCTCTGGTTTCCAAATGAACCTTTCAATGTACGCTTCCTCCAAGAACCATTTTTGGAAATATGTAAGCATACAGATCCTCCAAACTTCCACATGCACAAGGACTGCATGTGGAGTGCTATTAAAGAACCGTTCTAGCTCCCTAAATACCTAGGAACCTAGATAAGGGTGCCTCCATTACTGTAGCTTTTTAAAGTTTCAGAAAGCTCTACATGTTCCAACGGTTCTAGGAAGAACCCTTACACTGATAAAGAACCTTTAGATCACGTGACAGTTATTTTTTTAAAATAAGGTTCTTTAGGGAACCACAAGCGTCTGTTCTATAGCAGGCTTATACAGGTCTTGACTTTGAAGCCAGTTCCCAGTCCTGGACACTGTAAGGCTATGTAGGTATGATGCTACATGGCCAAACAGTAACATGAACTGGTTCCTTAACTTCCAGCAAGAACAAAATCCAGGACTGGAAACTGGATTCAAGATCCAGATATGAAAACCTTGGTTCTATATGTCCCATAGAAGTAAACATGTTCTATTTCTTTTTTTTTTTTAGACCTTTACAACAGCCCCAAGAACCATTTAGAAAGCCCATTGAAAAGAGTGTGCTGCTGTTTCTATGGCTATCACTATCATATACCTATAATATACTACATATACCCTATGATATAGACCATATTGTCGCTGTCCAAAGAAAAACAGGTATCTCCAAAATGGCAACTTTACAGGAGAGGCCAAAAACCTCATTTAATTTGAATGGAAGTCAATGGAACCAGACATCCTTCCAAGCAGTTTTGGGGCCATTCCTGTTGGTCCATTCTTCATGACATCTCCACACAGTGTAAACAGCAGCTCATGTGATCAAATGAGGCATAAAAGTAAAAATCAACAAAAATGGAGATACATGTTTTTCTTTGGACAGCGATGATATGCCACTAATGACTACCACTGCTACTAAACAATTAATGATAATAAAAATAAAGTCATCTATTTTGTTTATAGATTGTTTAAGCTCTAAATGTATGTACTTTCTGCAATGCTTTGAATCTTGGTGTATCCCATTGTGTAACTATCCTTCTTTCAGTTTTTATATTGAAAGTATATCGTAGCTGTCCATAGAAAAACAAGTATCTCCAAAATGGCAACTTTACAGGAGAGATCAAAAACCTCATTCAATTTTAATGTAAGTCAATGGAACCAGACGTCTTTCCAAGCACCTTTGGGCCATTTCTGTTGGACCATTCATCATACAATTCTCACACTGTATAAACGGCTGCTGCTGTTTTCAAATGATATATAAAAGTCAAAATGGCGAATCGAGATACGTTTTTCATTGCACAGCGACGATATATTTTTAACTATATGGGTGTCGTATAAATTATATGATGCACGAATGAAGTACAGATTATTTATATTCTAATGTACGTTTAAGGATATACTATTTTCATGCTACCTGGACTATGTCCGCATATATCCGTGTAAAAATATTCTCAAGTGTAGGCTTTTATTTTCTGTCAGAAATCAAACTTTGAATGTGTGTGAAATATTGAATTATGGATGTTTGATCAGCTCATATGCAAATGTTTTTCTTGGGTGGACGGAGAGGCTATTGGTATGGGCACTGATATTTTGGAAATTGGAAAAGGATGCATTCATAAAAATATCTGGAGTATGGTTTTGCACTTTTGGGACTGAGTTTTTAATCACATGCCCGCTAAAGGCAGCCACATTTGTGATGCTCCCTCCCGCAGTTCTATACGTAGGTACATGATATCCAGTAATATCCTATATAGCATACTCTATTCACAAATAATAGATTTTCTCCTGAAACAATCATGACAGGAAACGACCGTCATACGTCAGACTGGCCTTTGGTCAGCTTAATTGTGGTGTATTGGCCTTTCTTTAAAGCACTGCCCAAATCTGCGGCTAACAGCTAATGTTTGTGTTAGCAACAGGTTAGCATTGCCGCAGAAATGAGTAGGTTAGCAACAGTTTGCTAACCTACAATCTAAATTAAGGTGTGTTACATTACGTGCCGCGTAGCTGTTCACTCTGACGTTGTTTGATGGTATCTCTCTGCACAACACACCAAGGGTTTATGGCCATGAACATCTAAAAAACTACTTTTCCTAGGCCCGCGTTGTTTGCCTCGGGACTGCATGTCTATTTATTTGGGGTCTCAGTTTCTGAAGGAGTGCTGGAGGAGGGGGTGTATTTGGGTGGGTTCAGATTTCACCAGTTGTTCTCTAGAACAGTACACTGCACTTTTAATTCAAGTGCAACAATGAAATGCTGAAGAAAATGTATCTGCTTAGCTAGCTAGCTTGCATGCTACTCACCTTTGCAAAGTGGGGTAGTTGTGGGCTGGAGGTTAGGTTTGACTGCCTAAACCGACTAAAGTGCCCTTGAGCAAAGCACCTAATCCCCAACTGCTCCCCAGGTAACGTGGATACGGTTGCCCACTAATCCGGGCAAGTGTGTTCACTGCCCCCTAGTGTGTGTGTTCACTAGAGTGCGTATGTGGGTGTTTCAGACCGTTTAGGCGGGACAGTCCAGTCCTGCAACTCCCAGTCCTCCTGGACGGACACCCATTCGTCCTCTTTCCGGGATTCACTATGTGCCATTGGCTCACGTCCGTGTCAAAAGACATGCCTTGCATTTCATTGGTTTACCAAGATCATGTGACATCGTGACTCACCTACCGGCTAACCGTAGGCCAGCCCTCTAAATACTAGTCAACTAGTAAGCTCCCGTCTGACTGATCCATTCCAATTAGACAAGTAAACCAATCATTTATGTGGTATATGGTTTAGGTTATGATCTTAATTAAATTCTAGCATCATGCCCAACCCCTCCCCCATTTATGATGCCCTCCTTTTGGGGTCGGGATGGCCTCCTCTTTGGGATTATGAAAGTGCCCCTACTTCACAGATGGGTTAAACGCTCTACTCAGAGAAAGGCTGACCGTAACTCCGTGACCTTGAAGATAAGTTCATTCATAAGAGTGCTAGAAGTCCATTCATTTGCTGAGGCCAATTAAAAATGTAGGTTTTGACGTGGAGCTGGCAACCTCTGTCAAAACCTCTGTAATAAGACTGACTTCTGGGCTTCGGATATAATGTGTACACTAGTCTGTGCTGGCAATGTGCAAGGCATGCTACTGAACCTGATATGCCGTAGCATTAGCATCACTTCAGCAGTTAATGTGTGAGTGTGAGAAAAGTGGTAGGCCATGAAGTCATAACCACATTCTCTAGCAGTAAACTCAGGATTTCCTGACCGAGAGTTTAACAGCACCCAAACAAACACGGCCTTCAATGCCAATGCCTTTCAGCAAGTTTCAAACCACTTACTGAGCTTTAGAGAACCCCGTAAAACCGCGCACATGGTACCGTCTGGCTCAGAACCCGGCATTCAAACAGCGGGGACCGAAAATCATCTCAAAGGTGTGATGCTAGCAGTAAAACACGTACGCTCAGACGCATGCACTAGCCTCGGGCAGACAGAGACCACCCAGGTCACCCGCCACCTGCCAGAGTCATGCGGGGTTGCCATGACAACCCTGTCCCTCCGACACGTCCAGGTGAGATGACGGAGGGAGCAATGCACAAACGCGTTACTCGGTGTTCCTCTGGTCTCCAGCTTTGGCTTAGCTCTCTCATCAAGTCATGAACCTCAGGGTGCTAGCAAGCTGAACCGTAACCGCTGGACCATTAGGCACACCGTCATGAGGTTTCTGAGGCACACGGTTCACAGAGCCGTTCCTCTTGTAAAGGTAAAGGCCCAAGCATCTCCACCCAGAGCTCCCCAATATCAGCAGGAATTCGGACAAATCATCAGCGGCCTAATCCTCAGCATGGTCCGGAGAGCCGAGCACGAGCATTCCAACCCCCTACAGACTCACTCTAATAGCATGCCCACCCCCTCACTCTCGTACACGCACTCCTCTATCTCAACCTCCGCCGGGAACACAACGGTGAAGCAAGGTCCTCCGCACGAGAAAAGAGAGAGACAGAAAAAAAAGAGAAACGAGTAAAGGAAATTCCTGGGATAGTTCAGACGCAGACAAACGGAGTGTTCAGTCACACAATCGACGTGCTGAGCCAAGAACGGGACGCTCTTATCAGCAAAGTAATTAACACACCCTCGTACACACACGCAGGTTTGTTTTCGTGCAACGTCAGGGCAAAAACCTCCGAAACAGTGACCTTACAGGAGACACTCTTAACCCAACGTTAACGTGCGGGGACTTTATGACTAGCAATTTTGGACTATTTGTCCATTCGCCTTGACACTTTCACACAATGCAGAAGGGCAGCTGGGGTTTTAAATAACACCAGTCAATAAAAAACCAAGGACAATCATCAATTTGTTGTGACAGCAAAAATATGTGAGTGTGTGTAACAGAAATGTGTTATAAGTGTACATATCGAGGGGCATGTGTAGCTCAGTGGGTAACACCACTACTCAGGGTGCCACCTCTACATGTGGGAGACTGGGGTTCGAATCCCGGTCTGGGTGACTATGCTGAGCTACACCAATAAGAGTCCTTGGGCAAGACTCCTAACACTACACTGGCCTCCCTGTACTACAGCTAACCTTGTAAGTCACTCTGGATAAGAGTGTCAGCTAAATGCCGTAAATGTAAACGCATCACTGGAGGCTTATGAAGGGGGGAGGAGCCAAGTCTGTAATATAAATATTCAAAAACATGTTTATTTAAGCCACACAAAACCAGAGAGCCTCTGTCTGGGTCTGATGTCACAATAATGGTGATGATACCTTTTGTCTTATTAGCCCATAGAAAAAAAACAACAATGACTACTGCAAACTGCACTTCCCTTCAAAGACCAAACAACTACACGCTACATACATATCACTGCATGTACATATAACGCACTATAAGTAACTATACATATACACTCATTGTCCATTTGACCAGCTCTACTGACCATATAGGACACTCTGTAGTTCTACAGGTCCAGACTGTAGTCCATCTGTTTCTCTGTATACGGTATTACCCTGTTCTTCAATGGTCAGGACCCCCACAGGACCACCACAGAGCAGGCATTATGTGGGCGGTGGATCATTCTCAGCACTGCAGTGACACTGACGTGGTGGTGGTGTTACTGCTGGACTGTCCACCAACCAAATACCTCTACCCACCTGTGGGCAGCGTCCTGTGGGCAGCGTCCTGTGGGTAGCATCCTGTGTCCCCTGATGAAGGACTAGAGGATGACCAACACTGCACTGTGCCGCAGGAGATGAGCTATCGCCTCTGACTGTCCATCTACAAGGTGGACCAGCAAGGTAGGAGTGTCTAATAGAGTGGACAGTGGGTGGACACAGTGTCTAAACACTCCAGCAGTACTGCTGTGTCTGATCCACTCACACCAGCACCACACACACTAACACACCACCACCAAGTCAGTGTCACTGCAGTCCCGGAAATGACCCAAATACTACCTGCTCTGTGGTGGTCCTGTGGGGGTCCTGACCATTGAAGAACAGGGTAATACAGTACACAGAGAAACAGATGGACTACAGTCTGGAACTGCAGATCTACAAAGCCCTCCTATATGGTAAGTGGGGCTGATAAAATGGACAGTAAGTGTAGATATAAGGAGGTGCACCTGATGGTACACATATGCATATGAGTACTTGGCTGGAGAAACATCTCGGCCCTTTAAAAGCTTCTGGCTGCACATTGTTTTGTTTATTCAAAAAAAAAATCTTTGTCTGCTCACCCCTCCCCCACACTCTCTCGCTGCCCTCTAGAACGCTCACTCACTCACACACTCTCTCTCTCTTTCTCTCTCTCTCTCACTTCCTTCCTCTTCTCTCCATTCCCTCTCTAATCCCCGGGCTGTTATGCCAGAGCAGTGTGAACCTGTGCATGACTGAACGCCTCACACACAGCAGACCTGGGCGCACGCAGACACCCAGACGGGGTCTTCCGTAAACGCTCCAGACCTTTTTACGAGAAATTTGGAGCAACATCGACCTGTTTACAGCATGAATCACAAATAGATGTTAAAGGTCAGCACGCTTCATTCCGAAAGTAAAACACTGAGCGGACCAACTCATCAGACCACAGCCGCACTTTTAAAGAGCTACTGCACCCGAAAGCGGGTATTTATCTCACTAATAGACTTAAAGACGATTTTATAGGCATTGTAAAGGGCTCATGTCGTGGAAAACCTAACTGTCCTCATCCTTCCTCAACCAGAAGAGTCTAATATGGTGTGTAAACATTGAGAAAGGTTACAGACAGTATCGCTCATACCAAGATCCATAATATATATATATATGTACACAAAGCTGCAACACTGTTTTAGTGATGTCACAAAAACCGACACATTTAGACAGTCACTATATACCCGGTTTTGGATGCTGGTATGCTGCTCTGTCACAATGGAAGCTGATATCCTGATCACCAGTAAAAGCAGCATATCTTTCGTGGATCCAAAAGGAAACTGTATCTGCATTTTGTTTCTTTTTACTTTTTGCAGCATTTAATCACAGAGCTGCTGTTTACACTGTGTGTAATT
>JAMWET010006270.1:0-15000 GCA_024036415.1 Prochilodus magdalenae
AGGAGGGAGGGAGTGGGGGGGGGGGGGGGAGGGGGGGGGAAGGAGGAAGAGAGGGGAGAGGGGGAGGGGTTGAATGTTAAGGATGGAGAGAGGGAAAAGAAGGAGGAGGGGAGGAAATGGAGTGGGAGTGAGTGATAGGGAAGAAAATGAGGGGCGAAGAGGGAGGTAGGATAAGAGAAGAGAAGGGGGACTGGATGAGTAGAAAGTAAGGAAAAAGAGAGTGTGACATATGGGTCTAGAGTAATAAGGTGTCAAAATGAAAAAACTGTACCCAAGAATCAAGTCGAAAGAAGGTAGAGATTGTAAAAGGTCATCATATAAGGATAGAAACATGTTCACGGTGCGAACTTGGTGCACCTGTTGTTCATAGTTACTGCGGTGTAGCGAAATTCGTATAAAAACGGAATGATGTCTATCAACATGAAGTTTAGAACAATGACCGTCATGGCTGACAGCCCCTTTATTACCATAAGGGTATGAAAACAAAATAATATATGATTTCTATAATATATTAGGTAAATACATTATTTAGATAAAATGTTCGTTAATTACACAAATACCAAAATTAATACACATTACCATTATTTAAGTTTTATTTATTGATATACTTATTTCTTATGCTTATTTATTTTTTTTTAGATTACCATCATATTTCCTTCCCATTTTAAATAGTAAGACGTATTAGTGTTTTATTTATTTTTCATTTTTTATTTTTTGGCGATTTCGTCCTCATAATAGCTAAGTCCTTTTTCGTGCTACGCTCGCAACCAAGAAGAAAAGATCGTAATAAACTTGGGTGGTTGATAATGTGAGATTTCATGATTCAGTGCATTGACATAGAAAGATGGCCTTAATTGCTGTGCCGGACTGTGCATGCTTTCCTTCTGATCGGGTTCGTTTGTTTTGGTAGCATCCTTGCAAGACGATTTTTCTCGAGAAGTTTAAAACTTGTTTGCAGGCGGGTTTGAGAAGGAGTTGCTCACAGGCTCCACACAAGCGTATGTCTTAGTAACGATGTTTGCGTTCCATACCAGTTTGTATTGACTTACCACATCCGCTTTGGCGCACATGGGTAGAAGAAGGCGTTCTCCACCCATGAAGCATCTTCTGGAGACCTACCCGAACTAGGAGCGAGAACTGATTTTGTTTCATATCGAATGTCGTGGATCGTGGACATTCAGTGAGCATTGATTGCCCGTCCGTGAGTTATCCGTGTTAGTGCCCAGCACCAATTGTGGTAGTGTAGCTGCCAACAATCGCCGGACTCATGCCCACAGTCCACAACTGGCCATAACGCCATTTCAGTTCAACGCGGGGTACCTCTACATGTCAATCACTGCACTTCATAGAACCTAAGTTCATATCTTGTATAGTACTGAGTAAGTTCAGCTTCTAGGGCAGCTTAAGTACTGGGTCCACAGTCAAGTGTGCCGTTGCCGGCTGGCGGCGGCCATAATACGCGAACAACCGAACACCATTGGTGACGTCTGCACATCGGCAGTCAGGACTACATGCACACCGTCATGCAACTAATAGCATAAACGCCACGTCAACGTCGCCAAGGACTGCAATGGTGTCGTGCCAGACTGTAATGAAGTGACTCAGAATATTCAGTCTCTCTTTTGTACTGGACGACCGTCTCCACCACTAATCCTAGGTCTGCAGGAGCGTGAGCGTGAGGATGTTCAAGCTGCATGGGATGGATTATCAAAGGACACCATTAGGAACCTCTACAACTCCATGCCGAGACGTCTGGCATGTTGTGCTAGCAAACTTGATGACTGATGATGACTCGATGATGTGTGTAGAAATTGTCCATACCCAGACATTGCCTCTGGTGGAAACATGTAACTGCAGGCGTTTGCAAAATACGTTCTGTAAGGTCGGTTGTTGATGACATAGTCCATTTTTTATGACCCCCTTTGGACTCTTCAAGGGGGCCACCAGGGAATGCTTCATTGCTCACTTGCAATCCACTGTCCAGTGGTGGGGAAACCCTAGAATACACAGAGAGGGTGTCTTGAGGACTCATGGACAGTACACAAGGCTATGGACCGTGCAGTGATAGACCCTCTGTGTTGTTGTAGCTTAGCGGTCACAGAACTTGTGTGTCGCAAAAGGCAATGGGTTGAAATCCTGCTGATGTCAAACTGTCATTGTGCAAGCCACTTAAGCCCACATCTCTCCAGAGAGTGGACCACCAGACCCTAGATATGCTGCAGGGGCAGACTTTGTCCAGCTCTAATACAACACCTCTGTATTCTGGATTATCATTTATATTGCTTCACTTCGTATTCACCCCAATATCAGCCAAGAGTTGCGCTAGCTCTGCGAGACTAATGTACAGTGCTCTGTGTGGGTTCACCATATTTCTCTTGGGGTGTTTATGGAGCTGCGTTCTGCAGCATCACAAATCTAGTCAGATGTGCTGATGCATGATAGCATTTCTATATATATACCACCCATCGGTCACTTTATAAGTGTACACCTCCTTGTATCTACACCATTTGTTTCACTTGTGTAGCTCCACTAACCATACATATCAGGAGACCCTCCTACAGTTGTACAGACTGTGTTCCATCTGGTTTTCTCTGCATGACTTTTGATGGTGTCAGCTATCCCCACAGGACCACCACAGAGCAGATATTATGTGGGTGGTGGAGAATTCTCAGCACTGCAGTGACACTAGGGTGGTGGTGGTGTGTTAGTGTGTATTGTGCTGGTGTGAGTGGATCAAACACAGAAGTGCTGCTGGACACCTCAGTGTCTCTGCTGGATTGAGAATCGTCCACCAACCAAAACCATCCAGCCAGCAGCGTCCTGTGGGCAGTGTCCAGTGGGCAGTGTCCTGTGGGCAGTGTCCAGTGGGACGCTTTATATGGGCAGTATTCTGTGACTAATGATGAAGGACTAGAGGATGACCAACACTGCACTGTGCAGCAGCAGATGAGCTATCGTCTCTGACTGTCCATCTACAAGGTGGAGCAGCAAGGCAGGAGTGTCTAATAGAGTGGACAGTGAGTGGAGAAACACACATCCCACGCGCACGCATAGCAACACACAGTAACACACCACCACCATGTCAGCGTCACTGCAGTGCTGAGAATGATTCACCACGCATATAATACCTGCTCCGTGGTGGTCCTGTGGGGGTCCTGACCAGGGTGAAAGGGACATGATAAGGTATTGAGGCTCAATCCACTGGCCAGATACACTAAGTAGTAGCATTCTGGGACTTTATTATTTATAAAGAAGGCTAACAGTTCATCTAAGCTGTTTAGTGGTATAGCACTAGCATGTTGCTAATTTGGTTGAGAGCAGTTTTCCCATTTACGATCAGTTTTATTTTTATGGTTGTAAATCATCCTCAATGCGTGCCATTTAAAATCCACTGGCTCTGTGCCTCCCGAGACCTAGAATGAAAAATAATGTATTTGGCTTGAAGTGTATTAACAGATGATTTCCAAGTGAGCCGTATCCAACATAGCTAACTATACAAATGCCCACATGTTGATTTCAACTGAAGGGAAAAAAAAGCTCCTCAAAAACAGATGTTTGCCCATTAAGGCTATTATTAAATACAGTGGGGTGCGAAAGTTTGGGCAGCCTTGTTAGTTTTCCTGATTTACCTTTATAAAGCATTGATTGTTTGGATAAAAAAACTATTTAAAAAGTTTATATGATTTACAGAAAGTGTGCAATAATTGGTTAAACAAAAGTAGGCAGGTGCATAAATTTGGGCACTGTTGTCATTTTATTGATTTCAAAACCTTTAGAACTAATTATTGGAACACAAATTTGGTTTGGTAAGTTCAGTGACCCATGACCTCCATACACAGGTGACTCCAATGCTGAGAAAGGGTATTTAAGGGGGGCAGTTGTAAGTTTTTCTCCTCTTTGCATTTTCTCTGAAGAGTCGCAGCATGGGAGTCTCAAAACAACTTTCAAATGACCTGAAAACAAAGATTGTTCACCGTCATGGTTTAGGGGAAGGATACAGAAAGCTATCTCAGAGATTTCAGCTTTCAGTCTCCACTGTGAGAAACATTGTGAGAAAATGGAAGACCACAGGCACAGTTCGAGTCGAGGCTCGAAGTGGCAGACCCCCAAGAAAAATCTCTCGAATAAACAGAAGCGCGAAGGATGTTTTGACGAGCAACAGTGTCAGAGAGTCAACCCACAGGCCAGCACCAAAGACCTACAACATGATCTTGCTGCTGATGGAGTCACTGTGCATCGTTCGACTATTCGGCGCACTTTACACAAGGAGCTGCTGTATGGGAGAGTGATGCATATAAACTTCATTTCACTTCTCAAATATCACTGTGATTGTCCCCTATATGATATATTTAACGGAATTTTTTTATCCAAACAATCAATGCTTTATAAAGGTAAATCAGGAAAATGAACAACGCTGCCCAAACTTTCACACCCCACTGTATCTGTGGACGTTTCCTCTCTCTCCACAACATTCCCTACATCTCTTCTACACGTCTCCTCTCTAATGTCCTGTTAACACACAAACCCTTGATCTAAACTATACTGCCAAAACTATTCACTTCACCGCATATGAATTTAAGTGACCTCCCATTCTTAATCCATAGGGTTGAATATGGTGTCGGCCCACCCTTTACATCTATAACAGCTTCCACACTTCTGGGAAGACTTTCCACAAGGTTTAGGAATGTGTCTATGGGACCATTCTTCCAGAAGCGTATTTGTGAGGTCAGACAGTGAAGCTGAAGGCCTGGCTCGCATTCTTCACTCTAATTCATCTCAAAGGTGTTCTGTTGGGTTGAGGTCAGGACTCTGTGCTGGCCAGTTAGGTTGCTCGCTTATCCAGGTCTGTATGGACCTTGCTTTGTGCGCTGGTGCACCTTCATGTTGGAACAGCAAAGGACCATCCCTAAACTGTTCTAATCTGAGGGCCACATGAAGTTTGTAGGTCTGTAGTGATTGACTTTGCCGAAGGTTGGCGACCTCTGCACTCTATGCACCTCAGCATCCGCTGACCCCGCTCTGTCATTTTACATGGAGTTGCCTCTGTTCCCGATCCCTCCCACTTTGTTATAATACCACCGACAGCTGACTGTGGAATTTTTAGTAGTGAGGAAATTTCACAACTGGACTTGCACCACAGGTGGCATCCTACCACGGGACCACACTGGAATTCACTGAGCTTCTGAGAGCAACCCATTCTTTCTCTAATGTCTGTAGGAGCAGCCTGCGTGTCTGGGTGATTGGTTTTATACACCTGTGGCCATGGAAGTGACTGGACCACCTGAATACAATACAGCAGTGTAGTTGTAGGGTAGTAGTGGCAATATAGTGTATAGTTTTAGATATTTTAAAATCAAAATAGTAATTTAGTTATGATTCCATAAATGATTCTTAAATATGACTTAAAATAATACTAAAATTGAATAATAATAATTTAGACCATTATGACTCCCCTTAACACTACATCAACGTCAGTCATGTCTAACTCAGTCATGGAGTGGGTCCTGCTTTCGTTCTGGTGGAGAGGCACTGTGGTCAGCACCAAGATAAATGGTTTGTTGGCACACGTCCAGAAGGCCTGGGTTCACTTCACCTCCACCCCTACCGCACCGTCTGTAGGAACTGTGATATTTAAGCTGCATAGGATGGATTATCAAAGGACACCATTAGGAACCTCTACAGCTCCATACCGAGACGTCTGTATTGTGTTAGCAAACATGGTGGCTCAAAACCATACTGGGAGACACTACTTCTGTATGTGTAGCTCATAAAAACATTGTCCATATCAGTCTAAACTGATCATAATTTATGGTTCCTGGTGACTTGTATCTTCCTTCCCAACCGCACTGCCATCCCACACCTCCTTCTGGGTGCAGCTATTCTTTTGATAATGAGTGTGTAATGATTTTGTGGGCCTGCCTGTAGTGTTGTGCTGGTGAAATGTGCTGACTGTGCACAGTCACTCTCTCTTGTTTTTCTTCCACACTCAATTCTTCCATCTTTTGTCTATCCCTCTGTCTTTCCCTCTCTCACTGTCTGCAGGCCAAATGTGTGCGAGGACCAGGAGGTGCAGATGTTGGGTACGGTGCAGCCGTGTGTGCAGGCCTTTACGCGCATGGTGAAAGTGTGGAAACAGGGCTGCTCTCCCCAGCGCTGGTGCATGGACTATGAGAGGAGGTGAGGAATGAGGAACATGCTCATGCTGAATATACTGCATCTATAATTCATCTGTATCTATTATCAATGTTAAACGATGTGCATAAGCTACTACTATGTGTTAGCTACATTAGCCTCTCAGCCTGTTACAGTCATGAAGTTCTGGCTGTCAGTTTCACTGATTGCCATATTAAAGATGTACTATACTGAAATAGTTTAAACTAATGGGTTTAAAACTATTCATAAAGAATTCATTATTAGTATTATTAATAATTTATTAATTATACAAATTGTCGTATGATGTGTTTGAATCCATGGCATTCATTGAGCTAATAATAATAATCTAATTATATACAAAACCGTCTCTATATGGTGTTTTCTGTTGGGAGGTGTCAAAGATGGCAGTTGCTGGGTGTATCCTAATAAGCTCTTTGGAGGCTACTGTGGTATTCCAGTATCTGGTGGGGATCCCAATGCTCATGCTAATGTAGGTGGCCAACTTCGGCCTCCTGGAGACAACAGCAGCAGCTACTCCTTCCCCCAGGATTCAAGCTGCAACTAGAGGCTGAAGCAGATAACCTGCACTGTAGTGATGTTAATACACACTGATCTCCACTTCTAATTGGTTGTAGAGTCCACCAGTATTTAGTTGTAGTGCCCACCTCAGTTTGGTTAGAAAGCCCTCCCCTATTTGGTTAGAGCGTCTACGTCTACTTGGTTGGTCCACTTGTATTCGGTTGGGTAGTCCAACTCTATTCAGGTAGAATCACCACTATTTAGTCCACTTGTTTTTGATTGGGAGGTCCACCATTTGGTTGGAGAGTCCACCACTATTTAGTTGTAGAGCACACCTCTATTTGGTTATAGAGTTTACTTTATGCAGTAGTAGAGTCAATCTCTATTCGGTGGAAGGGTCCACCTCTATTCACTTTTAGTGCCCATCTTAATTGAGTTGTAGAGCCCACCTCTATTCAATTGTAGGACCCATCTATATCGAGGGTTAGAGAGTTCCCTTACTTTTTATTTATTCTACTATCCCAGTGCTAATAAATGATTAAAGTAGAGTTATAGTGCCCACCTCAATTTGGTTAGAACGTCTACTTCTATTTGGTTGGTCCACTTGTATTCAGTTGGGTAGTCCACCTCTATTCAGGTGGAGAGTCCACTTGTTTTTGATTGGGAGGTCCACCATTTGGATGGAGAGTCCACCAGTATTTAGTTGTAGAGTACACTTCTATTTGGTTGTAGAGTTCATGTCTATTCGGTTGGAGAGCCCAATTTTATTCGGTTTGGAGAGTCCACCTCTATTCACTTATAGAGCCCATATCTATTCAGTTGTAGAGTCTATCTCTATTGAGTTATAGAGTCCACCTCCTATATAAGATATATATATATATATATATATATATATATATATATATATATATATATATATATATATATATATATATATATTATTTATTTATTTTTTTTAATTGCAGAGTCCACTTTCATGCAGTCAGAGGGTCACATCTATTCACTTATAGAGCCCATCTCTATTTAGTTGTAGAGCCCATCTCTATTCAGTTGTAGAGCCCATATCTATTCAGTTGTAGAGCCTATCTCTATTCAGTTGTAGAGCCTATCTCTATTCAGTTGTAGAGCCTATCTCTATTCAGTTGTAGAGTCCACCTCTATTCACTTTTAGAGCCCATCTCTATTCAGGTGTACAGCCCATCTTTATCAAATTAGAGAGTTCACTTACTATTTATTTATTCTACCATCCCTTTGCTTATAAGTCAAATATGCAGATGATTCAAGTAGCGTCTGGAAGTCAAAACTGATAACCTAATAGGTACTGAAATTGGTTATAGAGTCCACCAATATTTAGTTGTAGTGGCCAACTCGATTAGATTAGAGAGTCCCCCTCTATTCAGTTGTAGAGCCCACCTCTTTTCGGTTAAGGAGACCACTTGTATTTGGGTTGGAGAGTCCACCTCTACTCAGTTGGAGAGCCCATCTCTATACAGTTGTACAGTCCACCTTAATTTGCTTAGGGAGTCCACTTGGATCGGTTTGGGTGAACACAGGCAACATGTATCCTGTTTATACCTGAGACTGGTGCAAAGGGCACTGAGAGTGGTCGTGTAGCTTGTTGCTTCAGACTTATAGCTTTTAACTCTCTCTCTCTCTCTCTCTCTCTCTCTCTCTCTCTCTCTGTCTCTCTCTCTCTCTCTCTCTCTCTCTCTCTCTCTCTCTCTCTCTCTGTCTCTCTCTCTCTCTCTCTCTCTCTCTCTCTCTGTCTCTCTCAGGACAAGTTATTTTACTGCCTACAGACAGGTGTACAGTATGGAGCTGCAGACTGTTTATAAATGCTGTCCAGGCTGGGCACAGAAAGGAGAGGAAAGAGGCTGCTTACACAGTGAGTAAACTGGACAAGTTATTTTAATTCAGGACAAACATTTATTATAGCTTAACTTATGAATCTTCACTTACTCTCAGTACTTTGAAATAATAGGGAATAATACATAGTGGTTGTTTAATAATAGCTTGTAAGTCTTGAAGGGATGGCAATGCAAAGATCCTTCCTGTGATCAATAACCAAATACAAAATCATAAACAATACACTAAATGGAGCTGCTGAGGGAAAATCAGGACGTCTCTTAAAGCTCCCTCACAGAAAGTGAAAGTATACAGTAATTACAAGTATGCTGCCTGATTGGCGACACATGAGTGGCCATATTTGTGCATTGTGACCCCTGGTTACCATCATCACCGCTGTTCGCAAGTTTCTCTACAATGAAGCATCCAAAAGAGTTCGGCCTTAAACCCAACAACAGTCTTTCAGTGACTGTACTGGTCTTTAATCGACTGTCATTAATAATCATAGCCACTCTTGCATCAAAGATTTAGTGGACACCTTCCCTGGCACAATCCTGATGAGACTTCCCTGTAGACTGGAATTCTAGCCACTGCTGGTAGACCCGTATGACCGTACGCTTCCATACACCTGCAGATTCAGCTACTTCCTTCACACTATGGTCTTTGGCCACGCTCACACGCAATCACTCCTTTAGCCAATCAGTAACATCTGCTCTAGAGCCGTTGTCCACCCATGGAGCGAGACATTCCCTGCACTGTAGCACCTCTTCCCAATCTATGAATCCTATCGCACAGGGACACACAGATATGTATAGCCCCATCATGCTTGTGCAGCGCCATCTTCAGGAGTCGGAGGCTACTACTGCCTTAAGCATGCCTGGCGACTGTTTGTCTGATGAACTTAAAGTTGTCTCTGTCTGTGTGTGGATTTCAGGACTTTGCTCAGATGGAACCTGTTTTAATGGAGGCAGGTGTTCAGACACAGGGGATCAGGTGTGTGAGTGCCCCGCTGGCTTCCAGGGAACGCGCTGCCAGTATGGTGAGTTAAGAGCTGCTGTGTGTCTGTCAGTATTGCCCACGTTTTTTTAGGAATCCATTACTTGTACTTCCAGCTCCTTTACCTGTCCCCTAAATATGTGTGTACAACTACAGCCTTTTCATTGTACCCTCATGTACAGTCAGTGGTCAGTTTGGAAGCAGGTCAAGGCTGCTGTGGACCAGATATGATTTGAATGGTTGGATTTGGATCGGAAGTGTCACTGATGGGGCAGTGGTATTGAAGTGTGTGTGTGTGTGTATGTCTGTGTGTGGGTGTGTGTGTGCGCTGCTGGTACAAATGCATTACACACAGTGGTGGCACTGCAAGGCAGAGAGGGACCCTCCTTTGTAACCCTATTAAACAGTAGCAAGGGAGCTACAGTAGCCAGTGGGAATATGCCTGAAGGCCTGGGGCCGATAAGGAAAGCGAACGAGATGATGGATAATATCCTGCATCATCATTCACTGTGCTGGCATTCCAGTCCCATCTGTACTACCATTCCACTACAGTAATAGTAATAATGAACGATAGTAATACTTTCCATTAGATTATATACAATAATAACTACATAAACTATGAGCATTCAACAAAAATATACAAAACACAGTAAAGGTATTGCTAAATATTTCATTTAATATTTTTAAGATAAGAAGCTACTGTATCTGATGGTGCCAACTAGGGCTGCCCCGTCAGTCAGGGACCCTTTAAGTCGATTGAGACCCTTCAAGTTGACTGACACGAGTGACCTTTTTTTTTCTTCCGTAAAACTAAAGCTTACAAAAATGCACGAGAACTTTAAGAATGTAAAAAGACATTTTATTAATTATTAAAGGGGAATAATAAATATGTATTTAAGTTCTAGCTGGGTGAGTTGGGTACAGCCCTAGTGCCAGCATTAATGCGCTACTAAGACTTCCAGGTGGTTGTTAGGACTGTCATTTTCTCTTTTGGAAATTCCGGTTTGTTTATGTTGTTTTTAACACCTGCCTTATGTATGCTCTATATCTTATATATAATCTCCTCAGTAATAATCATAATAATTAACAATACCACCAACACCACCAACAAAACAGCAACAACAACAATAACAACAATAATAATAATTATCTTTATTTATACAGCACTTTTCATCATTCAAAGTGTGCTTTAAAAGAAAAAAGGTAAACAGTGCAAAAATAGAATAAATAAATAAATAAATAAAAACAATAAAAACGGTTACTACTTTACTACTAATAATTTTTACTACTTAGCTGTCCTATAATCCAGTACAATATAATATTAGAATATATATAAAAATAAAAATAGAGAAACAGAAAAAAACTGAATCTATAATATTAAAATATAAAATGAAAATAAAATGTGAAGTAAAATTAATACAGACAGTGTGAAAATGAAAAAAAGCTATAGCTATAAAATTTAAAAATAATAATAAAAAGAAAATGAGAATAACATGAAAATGCCAATAGTAATAAAACGCAAGTGAAACCAGTAAATCAGAAAAATATCAAATGTAAAAACTGTAAAGTTTTTTGGTGCATAAAAGTATTCCCTGCAGATAAATAACTTTCACTTAAAGCTGTTTTGAGTGGAAATGAAATATAGAAGTAACAGCCTGGAGCCGGCAGCCCACAGCACCTCTTTACTGAACATACATGCTTGTGTTCGACCAGCTGCTGGTATGTGTGTGTATTCCCCATAGCTTTTCTTTGAAGCTCATGGAGCTTTGGAAGCCCCGCTGTGCTAGTCCACCCCCGCCATCACCCTTGTGTGTGTGTGTTTGTGTAGAAGTGCGAGACACCAGAAGTGTGAACTCTCACAGAAATGTGCTGAAGTTTGTTTGCTTATTTGTGTTTGCCTGTCGTTCGAGTTCGTCCCTCTCTGTCATTTGCTTTCTCAGTAGGGCTTTCACTTCATGAGGTGACAGTGGGAGTGTGGGGGAATGCGTGTGTGTGTAGATGTACGAGTGTGCGTGTGTGTGTCATTATCTAAGGACTCCAGGACTTATTTCGGTAACAGTTCCTATAAATATGTTATAAAGGTGTTATGAGGCATACGTAATGCGTTGTAACACCAGGCATAAACTCAAATAATTACTTACAACTAGTTATAATTACATGCATAACATTTTATAAAACAAGAGGATGCAGCTCGGTAATGTCAGGTTTCATAATGCACTATAACATCTGCTCATAAGCACATTATAAGCATGGATGTTGTACTAGTATCTATCTATCTATCTATCTATCTATCTATCTATCTACAGTGGGGAAAATAAGTATTTGAACACCCTGCGACTTTGCAAGTTCTCCCACTTAGAAATCATGGAGGGGTCTGAAATTTTCATCTTAGGTGCATGTCCACTGTGAGAGACATAATCTGGAAATCCGAAAATCCGGAAATCACAATGTATGATTTTTTAATAATTTATTTGTGTGTTACTGCTGCAAATAAGTATTTGAACACCTGTGAAAGTAAATGTTAATATTTGGTACAGTAGCCTTTGTTTGCAATTACAGAGGTCCTGTAGTTTTTCACCAGGTTTGCACACACAGCAGCAGGGAGGCCCATTCCTCCACACAGATCTCCTCCAGATCATCCAGGTTTCTGGGCTGTCGCTGAGAAACACCGAGTTTGAGCTCCCTCCAAAGATTTTCTATAGGGTTTAGGTCTGGAGACTGGCTAGGCCACTCCAGAACCTTGATATGCTTCTTACGCAGCCACTCCTTGGTTATCCTGGCTGTGTGCTTTGGGTCATTGTCATGTTGGAAGACCCAGCCATGACCCATCTTCAATGCTCTAACTGAGGGAAGGAGGTTGTTCCCCAGAATCTCGCAATACATGGCCCCGGTCATCCTTTCCTTAATACAGTGCAGTTGTCCTGTCCCATGTGCAGAAAAACAACCCCCAAGCATGATGCCTCCACCCCCATGCTTCACAGTAGGGATGGTGTTTTTGGGATGGTCCTCGTCATTCTTCGTCCTCCAAACACGGCGAGTGGAATTAAAACCATCTGACCACAGAACTTTCTCCCTTGACTCCTCTGGATCATTCAAATGGTCATGGACAAACTTAAGACGGGCCTGGACGTGTGCTGATTTAAGCAGGGGGACCTTCCGTGCCATGCACCACTTTAAACTATGACGTCTTAGTGTATTACCCACAGTAACCTTGGAAACAGTGGTGCCAGCTC
This sequence comes from Prochilodus magdalenae, assembly GCA_024036415.1. Classification (NCBI taxonomy): domain Eukaryota; kingdom Metazoa; phylum Chordata; class Actinopteri; order Characiformes; family Prochilodontidae; genus Prochilodus; species Prochilodus magdalenae. The sequence continues at coordinate 12,747 of JAMWET010006270.1, forward strand.
TCTTCAGGTCATTGACCAGCTCCTCCCGTGTAGTTCTGGGCTGATTCCTCACCTTTCTTAGGATCATTGATACGCCACCAGGTGAGATCTTGCGTGGAGCCCCAGTCCGAGGGAGACTGACAGTCATGTTTAGCTTCTTCCATTTTCTAATAATTGCTCCAACAGTTGATCTTTGTTCACCAAGCTGCTTGGCAATTGCCCCGTAGCCCTTTCCAACCTTGTGGAGGTCAACAATTTTGTCTCTGGTGTTTTTGGACAGCTCTTTGGTCTTAGCCATGTTAGTAGTTGGAGTCTTACTGATTGTGTGGGGTGGACAGGTGTCTATATGCAGCTCACGACCTCAAACAGGTGCTTCTAATGTAGAATAATAAGTGGAGTGGAGGTGGAGGTTTTAGAGGTGGACTAACAGGTCTTTGAGGGCCAAGATTTTTGCTGATTGGCAGGTGTTCAAATACTTATTTGCAGCAGTAACACACAAATAAATTATTTAAAAAATCATACATCGTGATTTCCAGGTTTTTTTTTAAGATTATGTCTCTCACAGTGGACATGCACCTAAGATGAAAATTTCAGACCCCTCTATGATTTCTAAGTGGGAGAACTTGCAAAGTCGCAGGGTGTTCAAATACATATTCACATTGTATGTCCCGTATTACCAGTTAGACTTTTTCGCTTCACTTAGAGCCAGTACAGAACACTTATAATGCTTCTATGAGGTATAATGTACTGAAATTACATTTATTATACATTTATTAAAATGACGTTAGAAAAGCTTTGTTTACTTAAAGCCTGTAATGGCCTGATATAAACCCCTATAAAATGTCATAGTGCGTAGTAGCCTTAGTTATATATATCATTATAACCTGTTAAGAGACACCTGTTAAGAGACATTAAACAATCTAATGGCATGTATTTTAAGGTGTTATGTATATTGTATGATGCAATGTTTGGTGTGTTTCTAGTATAAATAGCCCATTTCAAATCCCCCCACAAAATTTCAAAGGGGCTTGCCCATTTCACAACCCAACTCCAATTCCTCCTGAACCTTTCTTTGATGGACTTTATTGAATGTTTGGGATCATTATCCTGTTGGAACAGCTGCTTCTTCAGCTTAACAGTCGACCTCACTATCTCCACACACTTTCTGGGATGAACAAGAATTCATAGTTGATTCTGTGACTGTACGTTGGTTAAGCCTTGAAGCAGCAGATCAGCCCAAGATATAACGTTTCCACCACCATGCTTTAAAGCTGGTATGAGGTTCTTCTGATCGAATGCTGTCTTTGGTTTTCAACGAAGACAGCATGGTTTGGCTTGTCTGTCCATAGCACCCTGTTCTGGTCTTTAGCAAATGTAAGTGTAGCCCTGATGTGCTTTTTTGGACAGCAATGGGTTTCTTCATAGCACACTTTCCACTTTTGCAGTCTTTTTCAATGGATATACTTTTATATCAGCAGTGCCAAGAGCTACCTGCAGACCCTCTGATGAACTGCTTGTTCCTAGAAAGCTTTGAACTGGCCTTATCCAGGCTGACGTACAAGGGTATTCATATATGTAGTGTTATGAGTCTTGCCCAAATACTCTTATTGGTGTAGTACAGCCCTCTAGAAGTCAACAATTCGAATCGTCAGTCGACGACCCTTTAAGTCATTATTAAAGGGGAATAATAAATAGATATTAAAGATCTGGCTGGGCTGTGACGTATCCTTGCTAAAAAATTTAATCCAGGTGACGACGTGCGCTGGCGGTTCACCGCTTAGGAAGCCGCCAAGCTGAAAAAACGCGTGGGGAGCGTTGTCTCAGAGAAAGTCTGGAGGAGGTTTCGAAGAAGACAGTCCGAACAAACTAAACCCAATTCAGCTCTTCATTTTAGTCAGACATCCAACACTGCTTCAAACGAGGGAGCTGACTTTCGGTTTAGATATAACGGCTGTTTGCGGTGAAGGAGAAACGGAGCGGAGACGTTTGTTTTATTATAACTCCGTTATTTTAGACCCTAAATTACAGATATGTTTATTTATCCTTTTACAGCTGAGATTATCTTTATTTAAGGATAAGTACAGTCACTTAATACGCCTGCCAATAAACGAGAGATAATGATTTCAGTGCGGGGAATACAGTTAAACAGTTTCAGGTTTACCATTCTTCTTTTCATCTATAAATAATTTAAATATAGACTAATCAGGTTTTATTTAGCAGTTCATTATTTATGAGAGATGAAAGGCGAAGGGTCCTCCTACTGAAGAAGCTGTTA
>JAMWET010006270.1:22500-30000 GCA_024036415.1 Prochilodus magdalenae
TGTAATGTGTTAGTGTACTGTAAGTAGTGTGTTGGTGTACAGTAACTCAGTAAGCGTAATGTGTTAGTGTAGTGTAAGTAGTGTGTTGGTGTACAGTAACTCAGTAAGCGTAATGTGTTAGTGTAGTGTAAGTAGTGTGTTGGTGTACAGTAACTCAGTAAGTGTAATGTGTTAGTGTACTGTAAGTAGTGTGTTGGTGTACAGTAACTCAGTAAGCGTAATGTGTTAGTGTAGTGTAAGTAGTGTGTTGGTGTACAGTAACTCAGTAAGTGTAATGTGTTAGTGTACTGTAAGTAGTGTGTTGGTGTACAGTAACTCAGTAAGAGTAATGTGTTAGTGTAGTGTAAGTAGTGTGTTGGTGTACAGTAACTCAGTAAGTGTAATGTGTTAGTGTAGTGTAAGTAGTGTGTTGGTGTACAGTAACTCAGTAAGTGTAATGTGTTAGTGTACTGTAAGTAGTGTGTCGGTGTACAGTAACTCAGTAAGTGTAATGCGTTAGTGTAGTGTAAGTGGTGTGTTGGTGTACTGTAAGCTAAGGGAACTGTTCTCCTTCAGTGTTCTGTGCTGATGATGATGTGAATAGACGTCAGTGTCAGACTAATGAATGAGCTTCTATTAAAGACTGGTGGACTGAGAGACACTAGAGTCTCTTCACCTACAGTGAGCTGATGAAGAGTCCTGTTCCAGAAATGATAACAGGACATTAGAGCCGTAATAAATCATGCTCCTGTTCCTCTCCATACTTAAGTACTTTTAGGTCTAAACAGAGGAACTTCCACTTTTACTGGAGGAATATTGTACATTGGAGATCTCCTTTAAAAATAATAGATGGCTTGTGTACTTCGGCCACCACTGCTCCTCTCACAGCGGGAAGATGAACAGAAACACATGTGTATATATCTAAGCAAGAACAGAGCTTGTTTCTTAGACCTCCAGTTTTTTTTCAGTTCCATGATTTTCCTTTGACTTTCTTTTTCCTTAAGCAGGTGGAATGTCTAAATCCCTTAGAAACATCTCCTGAAAAGTGAATGACCTGTACTTCATGGCCAGTTTCACCCAGTACTGTACACTTTCCCCCAAAACACACTTCCCTTGATGCAACAGAATCCAGCATGCACAAATATCATATTTTGACTTCCATGTAACATCCTTGCAAATCTTAGGGTAACACTTTTAATTTAGTATTGACTAATTAATATGAATAGATCCATTACTTTACATGATCTACTACATTAACATTGCTTAATCCCGCCAGCACAGTTCTGAAATGATCTTGAGGATACCTAACAATGTGACTGTGGAGGGAAGTGTTGTGCACGTTCTCACGGCACATTCAATCAAAGGTAGATAGACTATTACGCCTACATGACTCGAGTTGAGTAAAAATATTCATTTTGACATAAATGAACCACCGGAGACATATTACGAGAGATGCCACAGACTCTATTTAGACAAGTAGGCATTTAATAAGGGAACAAGGACGTCAGAACCAAATCAACTCCACCAGTCCAACAATGACTATGTCAGATTGTTTACTGGCAAGGACAACAGACCTGATTGTAATCTGTCTCAAGGTTCTACCAAACAAGGCCACAAAGCTAGCCAAGCTACATCTGTTATGAAGCCTCTCTTGCTATTCCAGCAGACCAAAAATACTTTTCAACTGAACTATAGAAACTCCAAAAAGAGAGCCTAAAAGTCTACAAGGAAGACTGGAAGCTTATTTAGTAGGCCAGAAGATAGAGACCATTGACCGTGACGATTTTTATAAGGCTGGCTATGAGTAAACAAGCTTGATATTGGGGTTATGCCCAACACCAGTACTGCCAGTGATGCATTCCTGCTCCCTATGCAATAGGTATAACAAGTTCTTGGGTGGAAGGGGACACTCATGCAGGACTCAGTGAATATAGCCCACTAGGGTGGTGCTTGTGTGTCTATATGACTAGCAGTGCTTGTGTCTGGTTAGAGGCTAAGTGCCCCACTCAGCTGAACAGTTAGGATGCTGGTATTTGGAGTTAGCTCAACAGGCTACAAACCAAAGGTTACCAGTAATTTGGGCAATATGTATTGAGCTACACATACAGAAGTCTGTCTCTCAGTATGGCGTCGGGCCACCATGTTGGCTAACCCAACATACCAGACGTCTCGGTATGGAGCTGTAGAGGTTCCTAATGGTGTCCTGTGATAATCCATCCCATGCAGCTTGAATATCCTCACACAGTTCCTGCAGATGGTGCAGTAGGGGTGGAGATGGAGTGACACCAGGCCTTCTGGACATGTGACCTGTAACAAACTGTTCGTCTTGGTGCTGACCATGGTGCCTCCACACACAAGACTAAAGCGGGACTCACTGAAGATGACCCGCTGCCATTCTGAGTCACTCCATGACAGTCTGGTACGAGACCACTGCAGTCTTTGGTGATGTTGACGTGGTGTTAAGGACAGTTGTTGCAATGGACTGTGTGCATGTAGTCCTGCCACCGTGCAGCCGTCTGACAATGGTGCTGGCACTAGCAGGATGACTCATGGCGGGCATCACTAATCACTTTTCACATGTGTGAAATCTGTAGCACTGTGAACGTAGTGACTCTGTTAACTTGTTGATGTTTCCAACATGATGTCATAAGGATGACCCCTAAAGATGAACCCCGGGGCATTTTCCGAGCATGTGGAAGGCTCTCCCAAGGCGCTGGGATAGCAGGATCAGTGTATTAGAGAGCGGCTGTTTTCCTGATAGCATAACCGAGTCTGGCCGTGTCATGCCAGCACTGAATCAGTGCAGTCAGCGGGTGACCAGACAGCCCTCTGTTCTCCGGGAGTAGCAGGCGGCCACAGTGACCTCAGGATCTGATGTAATCTAAACAGGTTCCCAGCATGTTTTAGTGCATACGTGGAGAACAGGTACAACAAGCCAGCTGTAGGAGCAGCTGCTGGACCTGATCAACTTCTAAACAAGCTGTCACAATTAGTGGATAGGAATTCAGTATATATAACATATAACATATAACGCCTCTCTCTCTCTCTCTCTCTCTCTCTCTCTCTCTCTCTCTCTCTCTCTCTCTCTCTCTCTCTCTCTCTCTGTCTCTCTCTCTCTCTCTCTCTCTCTCTCTCTCTCTCTCTCTCTCTCTCTCTCTGTCTCTCTCTCTCTTTCTCTCTCTCTCTCTCTCTCTCTCTGTGTGTCTCTGTCTCTCTCTCTCTCTCTCTCTCTCTCTCTCTCCATCTCTCTCTCTCTCTCTCTTTCTCTCTCTCTCACTCTCTCTCTCTTTCTCTCTCTCTCTTTCTCTTTCTGTCTCTCTGTCTCTCTGTCTCTCTGTCTCTCTCTCTCTCTCTCTCTCTCTCTGTCTCTCTCTCTCTTTCTCTCCCCCTTATTTTTATTTTCTCTCTCTCTCTCTCTCTCTCTCTCTCTCTTTCTCACTTTCTCTCTCTTCCTCCCTCTCTCTCTCTCTCTCTCTCTCTTATTCTCCTTTTCTCTCTCCCTCGTTTTTTTCCCTCTCCCCTTCTTTCTTCCTCTCTCACTCTCTCTGTCTCTCTCTCAACTCCCCCTCTCTGTTCTTCTTCCCTCGCTCACTCTCCCTCCTTTTCTCTTTCTCTCTCCCCTTCCCCTTTTCCCTCCCTCTTTCTCTCTCTCTTCTTCCCTCTCTTTTTCTTCCCCCTTTCTCACTCTCCTTCTTTATTTCCCTCTCTAGCCCGTTTTCCTACTCTCTCCGTCCCTCTCTCTCTCTCTCTTCCTATTTCCCTCCCCGTCTTTTCTCTCTCTCCTTATCTCTCTTTCTTTTCCTTTTACTCTCCTTTTTTCTCTCTACCCTCTTATCTCCCTCTCTCTCTTTTCCTTTCTCCCTCCTTTTCCCCTTTCTCTCTCTCTTCAGCCTCCCTCCTTATCTTACTCTCTTGCTTTCTCTCCCCCATCACTCTCTCTTTCTTCCCATTCTCCCAACTTCTGTCTCTCTCCTTGCTCTCCCTCTCTTTTTCTACCCCTCTGATGAATGAACTAAGTTTTAATAGTTTTGCGAGCGATGTCTGTCCGAGTCATTACGGAGCCTCTCCAGGATTCAGGACAGAGGATATTCCTGAGACAGAAGAAATGAACTTACCACGTCTTCCTAAGCGTGTGTGAAAGAAAGACATTCCTGACCTTTTTGAACATTTGTGAATGAGAGAGAGGAAACTCTTACACATGCAGTGATGTATAAATAGCCTGGTGATGTATATATGTATAAAGGCCAGTCTGGCCCCTTAATGAGCAGATGATGTTAAAAGACATCCCAGAATAATAAGCCAGTGTTAACTTACAGTAATAGGTTTACCTAAGCTATATCTATGTATCCGTTTCACAGGTGCTTGGCCCGTTATATAAAGGCAGCACACAAAGTCTGGTTACTGACAAATCTGTTCTTCTCAGGGAAGGTTAAAGGTGTTAACCATGCCTCAATGCAAACGACACAGGAGACCTCAGAAGACATGTTACAGAGGTGCATGGAGCTGGAAAGCATGCTGTCAAACATGCCTTGGAAAATAGAGAACTAGATGTTTACACAAATCATAAAATCAGCTAAGAAAAACAGGTATCTCCTAAATGGCAACTTTACAGGAGAGCCCAAAAACCTTATTTAATTTGAATGGAAGTCAATGGAACCAGACGTCTTACCAAGCAGTTCAGGGCCATTTCTGTAGGACCATTCTTCATGAAATTCACACAAAGTGTAAACAGCAGCTCATGTGATCAAATGAGGCATAAAAGTAAAAATCAACAAATATGGAGATACATGTTTTTTATTGGACAGCAACAATATGCATTACGTAGAAACATGCATAACTTTGCCCACCCCATTGGCGATTGAAAAAAGAATGGAGTTCATCGAAGGACACCACAAAGGAAGTTATGGCTATAACTACAGGGCCTCATGGGCTGGAGGTTAGGGTCATTAGTGAGGTTCCATGAACTGACAGTAACGACTGAAGTGCCCCTGAGCAAGGCACCTAACATAGTAAGAAGTGAGGGGTGTATAATAAAGTGCGAGTTGAAAGGGAGAGGACACACTGTGTCCCATACTGCCATTTCAGGCTATAGATTTAGCATTCTGGCTCACTAACCATGCCTCATTCAGCTCGTCAGCTAATTAGGCCTTTATAAGTATCAGAGGAGGGGAAAGCTAATTACTGCAGAGCTGTGGGCTGGAAGGAACCCAATCTGACATCTTTGATCATCCTTGGTCATTTTCTGACCACAGAGCTGTGCTTGACTGGATATATTTAGGTGGTGGCCTACTCTCAAGGTGGCACTGACAAGTGTGAAGACCCCGTTAACAGTAGTCTCATACCATACCACACTCTTACGACGTTCAGTTTGGTACAGGGGCTTCATATAAAGTCTCATAAAGGGACTATTGGCTGTACTGTTGCTATATGTATCTCAACCACATGTATCCATATTCCATGTTCTTCCATTTTTGTGCTTCCTGTTCTAAGAAGACTGATGGTGGAACACAGATCAGAGAGATGATAGCCAGAATAGGCAGGTGTGAGTCATTTGTAGGTCTTATGAAGGTCAGATAGATGGGTGTACTCATGCAGTATGTGCGAGTGGCTGGGTGTATGAAGGATAACCAATAATCTGAAGCTGTCTGAGCAAATCAAAGGCTCACTCTCTCCTGTACCCTATTAACCCAGATTCTGAGGACAAGCGACGCCTCATTAACTTTTTTTTAAATTAACTAACTTACTGGAACATGAGTGTGGGACAGTAGTGTAAGGGGGTCTAGATAGGTGAATATATCGTCACTGTCCAAAGAAAAACAGGTATCTCCAAAATGGCAACTTTACAGCAGAGGCCAAAAACCTCATTCAATTTGAATAAAAAACAATGGAGCCAAATGTCTTTCAAAGTTGTTTTGGGCCATTACTGTTGGTCCATACCTCATAAAATTTCTACACAGTGTAAACATCATATCATGTGATCAAATGAGGCATTAAAGTAAAAATCAAGAAAAATGGAGATACATGTTTTTCATTGGACAGCGACGATATGGTGTGTCTTAATTTTCAGCTCAATTAAATGGTTAGTGTGATGATTGACAGACAGATTACTGAAACGCGCTAAGCTAAAAGCAAAGCGATGTTTAATAAACAGGTTGAGTTATGCAGACACAAGCAATACAAGACCATAAGTTAGAAGGGCATCTAGGACAGAATGGGCAGAATCAGGATGCCAAGTCTGGCCAAGTAAACAATCCAACCAGCAACAGCACCAAGCTGAGCTAAGCTGTCTAGCTAGCTAGATAACGAGAATGACAACAGAGAGAACCGCTCGGTACAGACAGACTGAAGACAGGTGTGTGAGGTTAGAATTCCGGGAATCAGGATCTGGAAAACGGGACAGGATTGGTGAATGGTCAACATGTGATGGTGATGTAATTGGGAGGTGGGTCGATATGAGAGCCCACAGGCGTGACAGTCTGGCGGTAAGGATTTGGTTTGATGTGAAATGTCCTGGTCTTCAGAGTCTTAACCGGTCTCTGTGCTGGAACCAGACGTCTGAAATGTTCATCAAGATGCTGCTTGATGCCTGAGACTTCGGTTTATAGAGCAGGAGTTTTTACCTGTAAACTGTTTCGTCATTAACAACATGAAAGCATTTCCACAATAAGCCGTTTCAAAACACGTCTGTGTGCTGAGGCAGCTACGGTATCTGCCAGACCCATGTTTGGGTACATCAGGTATATTCCTGGTAGCCTGGGCAGGAGATAGATAACAGAAGCAGTCAAGTGTGTGGCTCCATTGTTGTACAGGAGGAAGCTGCGCCTCCGAATAGCCCCTATGCCATATTAGCGAGTCCCATGGACAGTGTTAGCATCTCTGTAGCACATCCACTAGCTGACGAGGGGAATACTACCCAGAGAAGAAACCCAGGAGTGTCACAGAGCTGTGACAACATCTGTGGTAAACGCCTTCATCCATTCTCAGCTGTCGGGTCACTGTGATTTAAGTGTCTTGTCAACTGGTGTATCATCTAGAATCACCAGCTGTGAATATGACTTGGTCAGCCTTTCAAACACAGAGGGACAAGTGGGACAATAGGTATTACCCAGCGCTCCAATGCAGCATCAGAACTATTAGCAACGTTAGCCTAGCATTTCTAAGGTTAGAGCTCTTAAGTGTGAACAGAAGGTGGATTGTGTACATAGAAACCGACCCTAGAAACACCAGTTAGTATGCAGAGAGTGATTTAAGCGGAGGAAACGTGGCATAGCCAAGGACCTTGATCCAGGAAAAGTGTTGAGGGAGAACCAAAGGAGCATGGCTCATGCAGGAAGGCCCACCAGCAAAACAGAGTTGGAGGAGTTCTGTAGTGGGGATTCCTCCGGGTCAGTGTGCAGGGCTGCTGAACAGTTACAGGAACCGTTTGCACTGCTGCTCAAGGGGTTCAGTCTAGTTCCTGAGGTGCGTGAGTTTAATCAGTCCAGACGCTCCCTGAACAATGTCACTCACCGGAACATCTGA
>JAMWET010006270.1:37500-47500 GCA_024036415.1 Prochilodus magdalenae
TTACTCTTTAGATGGAGTTGGAAGAGTTGGACAGGGGTCTCATTGTAGCGCTCCTTGCCATACCAGTCATGTGGATACTACCATAGCATGACGTTGACGGCAGTAGATAGAAGAAGGCACACATCAGTGACATGAAGGATCTGGAAGACCTACATGGGTCACAGAGAGAGAAACCCATAGAACTGTCCGACAACTGTGGGCATTCAGCGAGCAGCGATGTTCCATGAGTCATATTGCCCATATCAGCCCATATCATTAATATATCATCATTTCTAACTCCCTTTGAACCTTTCCGTAACCCCTTCTTCCCAGTAGCATTGCAACCCCACACTGATGATGAGTGGATGTTTCTCTAGAGCGGAGCATTTCACATCAGACCACTCTTAAAGGCTTTTGAGGAATACAGTTATGTTAGACCAGTGGATCTGTGGAGTTCCAGTCGAAAACAAGAAAAGACATGTCAGGCGAAAAGACATCACTGCTGTTAGAGCTGACACGGTTAATAAGAGCTAGAGAGAGAGGGAGAGAGAGAAGAGATGGAAAAAGAGAAAGCAGAAGAAAGAGCAAAGGAGGGAGGTAGGGAAAGAGAGAAAAGGACCGTGAAAACAAAGAGAAAAAGAAAAAAACAAGAATAGCAGGGTGAGTGGGTGAGAGAGAGAGAGAATGGAAATGGGTGAGAGAAATAGAGAACAAGACAGATAGAGAGGAAGGGGGAGAACGTGTGAGAGAAATAGGAAGAAAGAAAGAAGAGAGGGAATGGGAGAGATCAGAGTTGGAAGGCAAAGGAGGGAAATAGGGGGAGAGAGAAACGTCAAGAGATGGAAAGAGACAGGGATGAGAACAGGGATGATAGAGATGATGGTAGAGGACAAGAGAAAGTGAAACTGAAAGGGGAAAAGGGGAAAAGAGGAGGAATACAATAAACAAAGATTAATAGAGAGAGAGAGAGAGAGAGAATGTAAATAGCTGAAAGAAAGAAGGAGAGACAGACATGAAAGAGCGAGACAACCAGAGGAAATGAGGATGAGAGGGAAAGAGAGGGAGAGAGAAAGAGGCAGAGAGTGAAGGATAAAGAGGGAGAAAAAGACAGAGAGAAAAAGAGGTAGAGAGAAAAGAGGTGAGGAAAAGAAGATAGGAGATAAAGATAGAGACAAAAGAAGTGAGTAAGGGAGAAAGAGAAAGAAAGTGGTAGAGGATGAGACGGAGAGAGAAGGACAGGAAAATGAGAGAGTAAGAGGGTGAGTAAACAAGAAAGAGCAAGTGAGAGAGAGAGAAAAATAGAATGAGTGAAAGAGAGGGAGAAAGAGAGAGAAAGAGAGAGACAGAGAGAGACAGAGAGAGAGAAATAAAGAGAGAGAAAGAGGGAAGGAAGAGAAAAGAGTGAGTGAGAGACGGAGAGAAAGAGAGAGAGTGAGTGAAAAAGAAAGAGTAAGAGAGAAGGAAGAGAAAAGAGTGAGTGAAAGAGAGAGAAAGAAAGGGAGTGAGTGAGAGAAAAGGGATGGGAGAGAAAGGAAGAGAGAAGAACATGGGAACATACATATTAACAGAAATAAAAAACAAACGGCTGATTCCTGTATTCATAAAGCTATTAACATGCGTTTATGAGGCATTATACAGCCTCCATAACGCCTTATAATACTCGGCATGTGATTCAGTTCATTGACATTTATTTCTATAGCACTTTTACATCTAGTGTCGTCTCAAAGCAGCTTTACAGAAAACTTGTTTATGGAAGGAAAAGAAAACTATGGGAGTATGTTTGTAAGTTTAACTAGTTCTATATAATTATATAAGCTCGTGTCTGGTGTTATAAGGTGTTATGAAATCCATATAACACCTTATGCTTTTAGATTAAGCATTATGACTACAGAATTCATAAGAGGTGTCAAACTGTCAGCTTCATTAACTGATTAAGCTCTGTGGTGTGGGTCTAAACAATGTTAGGAACCGGGTAAATCGATACATACATGTTAACATATGATATGTCTTTATGAGTTTTTACAGTGTGATGTTATATTATACCAGTCACATCATATGGTATAGATGTTTTACCAGAAACATTATAAATGCTTTATAGATATTTATAAATGTCCTTATAATGCATTATGGATACCTGATTCATAGAAAGTGTTCTCTCTATGTATGTATATATATATATATAATTCTGTCTCTCTTTCTATGTCTCTATTTATCTCTCTCTATAGATGTCTCTCTCTATTTCGACTTTCTCTAATGCTCTCTCTCTCTCTCTATTTCTCCCTCTCTCTTTCTCTCGCTCTCTCTCGCTCTCTATATATATTTCTCTCTCTCTTTCTCTCTCTCCCTATCCTGTTATTCTTTCTCTGTCACACACACATTTATCATAACCACTTTCTTACTACATGACAGTTCACCATATTGTAATATAATCAAAATAACACATGGTCTCTCTCTCTCTCTTTCTCTCTCTCTCTCTCTCTCTCTCTCTCTCTCGCTGTCTCTCCCTCTGTATATATTTTTCTCTCTTTCTCTCTCTCTGTCTGTCTGTCTGTCTGTCTGTCTGTCTGTCTCTCTCTCTCTCTCTCTCTCTCTCCCTCCTCCCTCTCTCTCTCTCTCTCTCTCTCTCTCTCTCTCTCTCTCTCTCTCTCTACTAAGTTAAATTTGGTCTGCTTTATTTGTTACAATCATATGAAGCATAGCCAAAGCATCCTTAGAACAAAACCACTCAAATCTCTTGAAAGTCTGGATTGGGGAGCTTGTATGGGTGAGTATTGATCAGCAGGGGTAATGTTATCCCTGTGCCGTTGTTCAGCATCCCGCTGTGTTTAAGTGAGTTAGTTCTCATATGACTCGCTTTTAGATTAGATTAGATTAGATTCAACTTTATTGTCATTGTGCAGAGTACAGGTACAAAGCCAATGAAATGCAGTTAGCATCCAACCAGAAATGCAAAATACATTATTATTTACATAAAGTACAAAACAGAATGACTAACAATTTGAGATTATTGTACATGTGGTGGTATATAAATAAATACATAGAATGTAGGTGTACACAGAATGTGAGATAAGGGGGTGGTATATAAAATAGAATATAATTTACTATACATATATACAGTAAGGAGTGAAATGCAAGATTGCATAGAGCAGCATATGCTGAGCAAGTTGCAATATGAACAGGATTGCGAATATAAATAGAACTGTATAGGTATGAAAAAAAAAAAAAAGGTGTGCAGAATGAGTAGTGCAAAGTGATAGTACAGTGCAGTGCAGTGAGTGCAATAATGAAGCTAAAGTGACGGTGTAGAGTTCAGCAGGGTCACAGCCTCAGGGAAGACGCTCTTTAAACATGACAGGCCTGAAACGAAACCGAAGCACGGTAAGCCATCGGTTGCAGTGAATGTGAATATTTGCAGCCTGTAAACAGAGAAGGAATAATACCATGATGTCCTAAGATGTCCGTCTTGAGCGTTCACGAAGCATCAGCGTTTTACATGACAGTGGAACTGACTTCGAGGCGCACACACCCACCACGGTCCGGTGAGGATGTGTTTAGCAGATGTTCCCTAAATCTTAATTACTCACTCAGGAATGGTCAGGTACTGTCTGGGCACCATTCCTCACAAGAAGCCTGTTCCGTATCAAGCATTCCAAATGGAGGATCCAGTATGCTGGTATTCTCAAGCCTCTGGACTGTTCTGGAAGCATGACTACTGTAAACATGCATGGATGTGTCTCGAGTTTAAAGTCTGGCCTGGTTCCAGCTTTGATTACCAGCCTACAGCGTCTTCATATGTGTTGATGGAACCTTGTATAGAAGCCAGTAGTGTCTAAATATGCCATCGCAGAGCAATTCTGTGAGGTAAGGGTGAGGTAATGGTGAGGCTAAAGCAGTGCTTCGTTATCTCTGGGTCTCTTAGACTGGGTCTTTGGTAGCAGGAACACAGAAGCCTTTCATCCTCATGCGCTCGTTTCTTGAACTGCACATTTTAAACAGGCTTTAAAGGGCTTTATGAGTCTCTTAACCGCGACAGGTGTTCGACTGTGATGGGCATCTCTGTGTTTGGTAGGTTGGGCTCCTAAGAGTAGGCATGCACCGAATGTTTGGCCATTTTCAGTGTTTGGATAATTTATACTGAACACTGACTTTCCTGGATGTAGACGGGAACCAGAGTGGAATTTCTTCACTCCTTAGCTCCAGGGCTAGTTTGTTACTGTGTGTGTGTGTTACTGTGTGTATCCTCATTACTGTATGTATGTGTGTTACTGTGTGTGTGTGTGTTACTGTATGTGTGTTACTGTGTGTGTGTGTGTTACTGTATGTATGTGTGTTGCTGTGTGTGTGTTACTGTGTGTATATGTGATACTGTATGTATGTGTGTTACTGTGTGTTACTGTGTGTATCGTTACTGTATGTGTGTTACTGTGTGTGTTACTGTGTGTATCTGCATTACTGTATGTGTGTTACTGTGTGTATCTGCGTTACTGTATGTGTGTTACTGTGTGTATCTGCATTACTGTATGTGTGTTACTGTGTGTATCTGCGTTACTGTATGTATGTGTGTTACTGTGTATGTGTGTTACTGTGTGTATCCTCATTACTGTATGTATGTGTGTTACTGTGTGTGTGTTACTGTGTGTATCCTCATTACTATATGTATGTGTGTTACTGTGTGTGTGTGTTACTGTATGTATGTGTCACTGTGTGTGTGTGTGTGTGTGTGTGTGTTACTGTATGTATGTGTGTTACTGTGTGTGTGCTACTGTGTGTATCTGTGATACTGTATGTATGTGTGTTACTGTGTGTATCTGTGATACTGTATGTATGTGTGTTACTGTGTGTATCTGTGTTACTGTATGTATGTGTGTTACTGTGTGTGTGTTACTGTGTGTATCTGCGTTACTGTATGTGTGTTACTGTGTGTGTTACTGTGTGTATCTGCGTTACTGTATGTGTGTTACTGTGTGTGTTACTGTGTGTATCTGCATTACTGTATGTGTGTTACTGTGTGTATCTGCGTTACTGTATTTGTGTTACTGTGTGTATCTGCGTTACTGTATGTATGTGTGTTACTGTGAGTATCTGCGATACTGTATGTGTCACGGTGTGGATGTTTGTGTGTGTGTGTTACTTTGTGTATCTGTGATACTGTATGTATGTGTGTTACTGTGTGTATCTGCGATACTCTATGTATGTGTGTTACTGTGTGTATCTGCGATACTGTATGTATGTGTCACGGTGTGGGTGTTGTGTGTGTGTGTCTGTTGTTGTATTTGTGTGCAAACCTGGTGTGTTTCTGTGTCCCCACAGATATAGATGAGTGTACGGAGCTGAATGGCGGCTGTCAGCAGAAGTGTGTGAACACGCCGGGGTCGTATTACTGCGAGTGCAGTGCAGGATTTCGCATGCATGCAGATGCTCGAACGTGCATAGGTAAGAGCATCTCACACACACACACACACACACACACACACACACACACATACAAGCATGTTGCATATACATGTGGTGTATGTGCAGTATACACACATGCACTTGTATGCATGCGCACACTCATATAACGTCATTGTCAACATAAATATGCTATTGCAAAAATAATATCTCGGTTATATTTAATGTTACCAAAGGTTTCCCCCCCTCCTCTGAACAGATACAATAGAATATGTGTAGCTCAATAAATATTCTCCATATCAGTCTAAGTTTATCATCATTTACTGTTCCCGCTAACCTTTATCTTCCTTCCCAATAGCATTGCAATCCCACACTACCTTTTGGGTGCAGCTATTCTTTTGGTGATGAGTGTAGTTCACTATGAAAGGTATTCCCATCAATCCCAGGACAAGCCATCCTAATTGGGTAGCTACAAAAGCTACCTGGGCTTCCTGAAGTTGGAGCAACACTCATGAGTAGAGCAATCAGATGTGGGAAGATTCTGTGGTACGGTAACAGACACACTTTACCTTGGAGCTCCTAAAGCTTTATTCACCATGGAACCACATGACAGCTTTGGAACCTGGTTCTAAACTATACGGTAGATATTTTCCAATCTGTAGAAGGGCTGTTCTGTAAGGCCTTGCTTTAGATACATCTGTTTGAGCGCTGTTTAGCTCATTACGCTCATGCAGGCTTTTCCACAGCTTGGTCGTACGACCACTCCGAGACATGTCTGGCGATGTCATCAGCATGAGACAGCAGCTCTGAGCCTTTCCCCTTAGAGACGCCATCAATCAGACACTTCAGGTAGAGAAGAAGGGAAGGAAAGAGAGAGAACTCCATGATCCTTTCCAGAAATCTCTCTGTATGAGCTCCAGATCTGTGTGTTTATCTTCTGCAGCCAGGATTCCGTTTTCCCTTTTTAAAATTGTAGCTCTTATTCAGAAATATGGCCTTGTCATCACAAGCTATTATATCATATTATTGACTGATCTTTCTGGAACACAAGCTAGACATTCGAGACTGAGATTGTGCTTGCTGGTGGTCAAAATGTACACAGGCTCACCTTGGAAAAGAGTCGTTTCCCAGATATCCACCAACAGGCAGGGACAAGTAGGTTGGTGCCAGCGTGTTGGGCTTGATTTGAAAGCGAAGGCTCATTGAGGTATCACCGGTGTGCTCCTCTGTGCTCTTAGTTTGATATGTTGGAGCACTGAAATAGCTCCCCAAAGGATCATCCTGTAGGAAAGCAATAAAACATACAGTGGCTCAGTGCTTATCTACCGACTGTACTACAACATACTCCAAACATATTGTGATGTATTGTACATGCAGAAGCCAAAGTCAAAAAATAGATGCACCCAGAAGGAAGTGTGGGATGGCAGTGCTGTTGGGAAGGAGGATAAGGGTTACCAGGAACAACGTTATACTGAGCAAATGTTCTAGAAGGAATGGATTGACAGAAATGATCCAGAATGGTTTAAGTTAAGAAGGACGTATGTATTGTAGATTCTGATTCTCAGCAGCAGCAGACTAGAACTGGTTGTACTAGTGGAGGGATGTCACATACACATGCTTATTGGAATTGCCAGATCTAGAAAGTTGCTCCATGGATAGGTCGGATTTGTAAGCTCACCGGACAAGAAATGAGTCACCTTGCCTCTTTAAGGTGGTAGTACCTTCAGGCACCCACAGATGGTGCTGTATGTAGATGATGGGGCTTGAAATACCTGTGGTGAACATTGTTTTGACCTGTAAGCTTACTATTGTATTTATATTTAGATATTATAAATATATAAGTGTGTGTGTGTGTGTGTGTTTGTGTGTGTGTGTGTGTGTGTGTGTGTTTCCCTGTAGCTGTAAACTCCTGCTTGGTAAAGAATGGTGGTTGTGAGCACACGTGTGTGGATCTGGGGGATGATCACTACAAGTGCGAGTGTCGGCGTGACTACCAGCTTAAGAGTGATGGCAGGCACTGTGAATGTAAGTGTACACACGCGCACACACACACGTACACACACACACACGCGCACACACACATGCACACGCACACACACATACATACACGCACGCACACACACACACACACACACATACACACACGCACACACACATACACACACGCACACACACATGCACACGCACACACATACATACACACAAGCACACAGATACACACACACACACACACACACGCACGCACACAGACACACACACACGCACACACAAGTGCACACACACGCGCATACACACGTACACACACGCACACGCACACACACACACTCGCACACACACAGACACACATACACACACACACACACCTGACACACACACATACTTACACACACGCACACACACATACACACACACACACCTGACACACACACACGCACAGACACACATGCACACACAGACACACACACGCACAGACACCAATACACACACACACGCACACACACGCACACACACACACGCACACACACACACAGACACACTCACACACGCACACACACACACACACACACACACACACACACGCACACGCACACACACACACACACACGCACACACACACACAAGATGGCATCAGTTGTTCAATAGCACTGAACAACTGTATGTACACTACCAGTCAAAAGTTTAGACACACCTGAATAGATGTTGTTGATGATCTTAAAGCCTACAGGCTCACACTTAACAGTTCCAACTGATGAGATGTTTGAATCAGTACACATCCTGATATAGCACATATACTTTTGATGTACCACAGTATTATATTTCTTCCATCTATATATACCTCTAATACATTGATGATGGACAGATCAATAGAATTGGTCTAAAACTGCTTAGTAATAAATCTTATTCTATCAGCCTTCACTGTAAGTTGAGAAAGCTGTTTTATCCTGCTGTAAAGTTCCATTTCGGTCTGTAGAATTTCATAAGTGCCATTTTATAGTTTGGTGTCTTTACTTTTATTTTAAAAAGTAAAACATGAAGTTAAAAAAAGGTGAACCTTTAAAGAGTAGCCCGGTCTAAACGTTTGACCAGTGCAATATCAGTAAAAAAGAAACACTTCAGAGCTCAACTGCCAATTATTTGTGGCCCTCTATGCAAAAAGGATATATTGACAGGTAAAAGGTAAAATAAGAGATTAAAAAATAGAAATGTATGTTGTTCCCTTCATTGTATCCTTCATCCATTCATTTGTATCCATCCTTGACTTTTGGTCCAATTGCAACACATAAAAACTGGATAATGATTTCAGCTTAGATGGGCAGAGCAGGCTAGGAGTGTTGGACAGAGAGCTGTCAATCAAGTTGCTTATTGGCCACTCCCACAGCTTTAGATAGAGTTGCAACCAAATATGAAAGTTAGAATTAAGACTTTGGAACCACTTCACCACGTGTGCCTGTCCTTCGCATATTACATCTGTGCAGTGACACACGAAACACACACACAAACACACGAAACACACACACATGATACACACACACACACACGATACACACACACACACACACACACGAAACACATGAAACACACACACACACACGAAACACACACACACGAAACACACACACACGAAACACCTGAAACACATGAAACACATACACACACACGAAACACACACACACACGAAACACACGAAACACACACACACAGTACACACAAACACGATGTTTTCTGTGTGTGCACTGTGTGTAGTGAAGGACCTGTGTTTGGAGGGTAACGGTGGATGCGCTCAGCTGTGCAGCAGTGAGAATGGACTTATAGAATGCAGCTGCAGAACCGGATACGCACTGGCCATGGACCGCCAACGCTGTGACGGTAAGCACACACACACACACACACAAAACACCCGGACACACAATGACTGCACGAAACATGATGGCACACACACACTCACCCAGCACCCGGGGAGTTTTTCACAAAGACGGAATTCTCGGGAAGCTGAATGTCCAATAGGGATGCTGTTCAGCTCTTCTTCGTCTAGACAGGTTTGGTTTCTTGGCCTTGGATGTGTAACAGTACACATATGCATATAGTTGCATACAAAAGCCTGAGGCCTCAGGTCCACCAATCCTTCTACCTGACTTTCAGGATCGAACTCTGGCTCGAACTGATACGGCAGAAACCATGCTATAATAAGAAAAGCCAATGCAGTGAGGCTGCAGAGCTTGTAGCAGGATGCCTCTCAATCAGAGGACCCTGGGCTTATCAGAGGTGGGTCTTAAAGACACAGGAGACAGGGGGTAAAGAAGAGCTGACCTCGAGAAACTTGTGAGGCATGTCCATGCCACCTGTCAGGCTAGGAGGATCATGCGAGGTGCATGGCCTGAAGGGACTGTTTACTGTGTGTGTGTTATGTTGTTTATCAGTAAGGGTATGTGATATGTGTTTATTGGGCTATAAGGTGTCAGGATGTTTGTTGAGCTGTGTGGGTTTAGTGTGTGAGGGGTCAGCATCACATTGGTGTGGGTGACTAATGGTAACCTCCTCCATGAGTTAAATGCTCAGTATGCGTCTTAATGCTGGAGTCAGATTTACAGGTGTCCTGTGATAATCCATCTCAGGCAGCTTGAATATTCTC
>JAMWET010006270.1:50000-67500 GCA_024036415.1 Prochilodus magdalenae
CCTAGCTAATTTTAATAACTGGGTCATTTTGATACCTGGGTAGCCAATAGCGTTAGCTTAGCCAGTAACGTAAGGCCCCTGCTCAGGGCAGAGGTACATGGTAGTGGGCAGTCTTGGGCTGGATGTTAAGGAGACCAGCCTTGTGACTGGAGAGTTGGCCTTTTGATTCCTGGAACTGACAGGACACAACTCGAGCAAGGCGTCTAACCACATCTGCTTCACAGATGCCGTGGATAAAGCTGCCCGCCACTCTGGGCAAGTGTGCTTACTGCCTCTAGTGTGTGTGTGTGTTCTCTAGAATATGTGTGTATGTGTGTGTTTCACTTTGCTAAATGCTGAAGACAGATTCCTCTGTGTGCAAACACAAATAGCATCTTTCCTAATTCTAAAAATGACCTGCTAGCTATGACATGTGATTTACTAAAACCAAAATATTTACAATTCCAACTTAGAAATCAGCAATATGAATCAACAGATCAACAGAGCAGATAATAAAAAAAAAAATAAAAAAAATAATAATAATAATAATAACATTTTTGTTTGCTTTAATGCTGCACAAACAAACCAGACACTTAAGGATATCTAAAAAGGTTTGAGGGTTATTCACAAAAGGGCAATCGGAAAGGGCGGTCAAAAACCAAGCCAGGTCAAAACCGTGAGAACCAATACCAGAAATATGGGGAAGACAGAAGGCAAAAGTGAGAAGACAGGCCAGGGTTTGACAGGCCAAACAAACACAGCCCAAATCTACAATTATAAGACGAGTCAGAAAACAGAAGCAGGTCAAACACAGCAAAAACAGTCACCCAGAAAACCTCTAAGTATGCAAACAGGAAGTTGGAAATACCTAGCACAGAATAGAGCGAAACATACAGGTATGCAAGCACTGACACCAGGTAAGAGTCATTCATATTCAGGGAAAAGTGATCTGTAGGCTGATTCCTGATTGGTGGCAGTGGGGCATGTGACAGTGATGTCAGACACTAGTGACGCCCTGGAGTAGTTTGGCAGTAAAGCAAGAGCAGAGGGAGAAACGGGAGGTGTGACATTTCTTACGTTGCATTTTCTTCTTTACAGTCGTCATAATGTTAACACGACTAAGTGTGGTCTGTAGCCGGAGCAGTGCGCTTAGTATTCAACCTAAGATCCTTCCTACAGGCTCAGACCCTGGCTCAGCTGCTGCTGAACGCAGTTGTTTTATTGGCTCCTTTCCAAAACATCTGCATGAATTAAAGCATGCTTCATGTACATGATATGTAAATAATGGGGTCAGCCTTCCACCATTCAAAGTTTGCCAAGTAGTTTGCATGTCAGTAAATGTGGTCATATTTTATATGTATGTCCGATTTGGCATAGACGTCAGTGTTCTGCCACTCTTGCAAGAATTGCACAGTTGGGCCAGATTTGGTAGATGATTACCTGACACAGTTCTAAGGAGAATTTCCTGTAGGCTGGGATTTTAGCCACTGCTGGTAGATCCATCATTGTCATCTGTCAATTATTAATCTGTGCTTTGCAACCCATTTTCCACACATGGAATAAGACAATCTATAAATACCATCATGTGTGTGTATGTATATATATATATATATATATATATATGTACACTGCTCAAAAAAATTAAGGGAACACTTTGAAAACACATCAGATCTGGGAAAAAAATCCTGCAGAATATCTTTTCTCATATAGACTGGGTAATGTGTTAGGAACGAAAGGATGCCACATCGTTTGATGGAAATGAAAATGATCACCCTACAGAGGGTTGAATTCAAAGACACCCTGAAAATCAAAGCGAAGAAATGATGCAGCAGGCTCGTCCATTTACCCAAACTCCACTGCAGCAACTCGGAATGGTACTCAGTAGTTTGTATGGCCTCCACACGCTCCTAATGAGACGATGGATGGTGTCCTGGGGGATCTCCTCCCAGATCTGGACCAGGGCATCACTGAGCCCCTGGATAGTCTGAAGTGCCACCTGGTGGCGTCGGATGGACTGAAACGTACTGTCCCAGAGGTGTTCTATTGGATTTAGGCAAGCCGGTGGGCCAGCCAATGGTATCTATTCCTTCATTCTCCAAGAACTGCCTACATACTCTCACCACATGAGGCCGGGCATTGTTGTGCACCTGAAGGAATCCAGTACCCACTGCACCAGCGTAGGGTCTGACAAGGGGTCCGAAGATTTTATCCTGATACCTAATAGCAGTCAGGGTGCCGTTGTCTAGCCTGTAGAGGTCACAAGGCGCACAAGGTGCCCGTGGCAGATCTGCCAATTCTGGTGTTCAGTTGCCAATGCCAGTCGAGCTCTATGGTGCTGGCCCCCACAGGCCCTACAGGACGTTGGGCCCTCAGGCCGCCCTCATGAGGCCTGTTTCTGATTGTTTGGTCAGACACATTTACAGCAGTAGGGCTCTGGCAGTGCTCATCTTGTTTCTCCTTGCACAAAGGAGCAGATACCGGTCCTGCTGAGGGGTTAAGGACCTTCTACAGCCTTGCCCAGCTCTCCTAGAGTAACTGCCTGTCTCCTGGAATCTCCACCGTACTCTGTGCTGGGAGACACAGCAAACCTTGTGGCAATGGCACATATTGATGTGCCATCCTTCAGTAGTTGGACTACCTGTGCAACCTCTGTAGGGTCCAGGTACCGCACCATGGTACTAGTAGTGACGCTGACCCAAGTCAACTGCAGAACTAGTGAAGAATCAGTGGGAAAAGATGAGGGGGGACAAAATGTCAATGACCTCGTCCTTTTAAACCATTCCTGTTTTGGGGGGTGTCTCATTGTTGCTCCTCTACTGCACCTGTTGTTAGGTTCGACGCTAGTAAGTTAGGATGCTGCAATCACAATATATATATATTTTTATATATATATATATATATATATGCCAGTTTGAGCTGCTCAGGTTTATGCTGATGATGAATGTTCAGTATCTAAACATGTCGAACTGATATTACGATATTTCTTTTCTCCTTAGACGTTAACGAGTGTGTGCTGGAGACATCAGGGTGTAATCACTACTGTGTGAACATGCCAGGATCGTTCGAGTGTTTCTGTAGGGAGGGCTTCCGGCTGGACTATGACCAGAAGACATGTCTCCGTGAGTACTACACTGCACTCACTACGTAGTCCACCAACCCAACACCACTGTTTTATCATTCATCAGGACATGCTATGTATGAAGGGAAGATGATATGTTAGGTCAGTTCTAGATCACATTCTAGGATTCGATGAAGATAACACTTTATTTACCCCAAAGAACTTGGCAGTGTCACAGTACTGTACATATTGTACAGAAGAGGACATACAATATTAGAATAAACAGACTTAGAGTTACAGAAGAGCGACTAACAACAGACAGTAACAGTGAGCAGAGTACTAGAACAGTAGGTACATCCATTACTCAGAGTAAATGGAGCGGGTGATTATAGAAGAGCTATCAACCACAGTTTATACCAGGAAAAAGAATACATATACAAATATAAAGTAGGGTGTGTATTAGACATACGCGGGAGCAGTGGATATTGCACTAATAAGCATAATAATAATATATTAATAAAATAAGAAAAGAGAGGTATGTCTATATACAGAAATGAGCATGTGCAAGACATTAACCAGAGCAGCAAATGTATCACTGTGCTAACAGAGATCTGAGGTAGTAAAACTTTCAATATTATATAAATTATAATATTAATATTAATATTACAGTGATAGTAGCGGTCAACTAGAGAGCAGAAATACAGTGGAGGTGTAGTAACCGCAGCAGGTCAGGTAAAACTAACAAGCATGTGCAAATGAGTGCATGATAGTGATAATGTAAACTGGACATGTAGCGGTATGTTATGACTCAACACAGTTCAGACAGCTGGAGATCAGTAGTGACCCTGCTCTAGGGAGGCTCAGTGTAGAGTCTTATTGCAGCCGGAAGAACAGATCTCACCCGGTGCTCTTTAGCACAGGGCAGCTGTATCAGCCTACCGCTGAATGTGCTTCTCTGTTTCTCCACTGTAACGTGCAGGGGGTGTGATGCACTGTCCATGGTGTTGGTGTGTGTTGGTACTGGTATATCCAAATGGCTTATGACATGTCATATGTTTAGTGTATCTTTAAAAAGGGCAGCTATACAGAAGTACATGAGGACAATACTTTTACGGCTTTTAAGGCCGACTTTTACTCTATTTGAGATGTATTCTATTCTGCTTAATGGGGAATTTTTCAAAGTTCTGTTAAAGTCTGTGTTACGATGTAAACAAAGTCAGTGGTGCATTGAAGTGAAATTTGCTGACTGATTTCGGTGGTCTCCGTTGTCCACATCTACAGGGCAAAAATAGCCGTGTAATTTACCATCCAGAAGCACCAGTTAACTGACATCCTTACTGGGAGTTTACATGCAGTGTTGACAACAGTAAAATTGTAAGGGTCTGGGGTGTACCACCTGCAGCCAGCAGAGGGCGCCGTTCTGGGGGAACTACAGCCCGGAACTCCAAACCCCAGAATGCCCCACGCTGATCAGGCCAACGAGCAGCACCTGGGGCGTCAGCAATATAAGCCCTTACCACACAAACACCATTGCTACACCTTTGTAGAGGGGTAGCCGGTACGGTACTAGAGAGAACAAGAAAAGAGAGAAAAAGAAAAGAGAAAACAAGAAAAGAGAAAACAAGAAAACAGAACAAGAAAAGAGAAAACAAGAAAAGAGAAAAAGAGCAAAGTAAAAATAAATAAACAAATAAATAAATATTAAAAATATATATATACATATATTTATTTAAACAACTGCGCAGAGTTGAAAGCTTGTGTCACTCTGCACGCAGTTAACAAGAATTCCCCTTTCGGTTAAACCCTCTACCGTTTATTTCTGTTCTTATATAAGCTTTTCCTTTTGTTTGAATACGCTAGTCTTGGCGTTTCCTTTGTTTGGTTTTTCCCGCCGTTTCTCCCTCTCACCCACTAAACCTAATCCTGACTGGCCTCACGTGTGCTGCCGCGTAGCGCAGTGGTAACATGTGGGGTTACCTCTACGAAGGTCGGGGGTTCGGTCCCCGCCCAATATAATCCTTAA
This sequence comes from Prochilodus magdalenae, assembly GCA_024036415.1. Classification (NCBI taxonomy): domain Eukaryota; kingdom Metazoa; phylum Chordata; class Actinopteri; order Characiformes; family Prochilodontidae; genus Prochilodus; species Prochilodus magdalenae. The sequence goes on from JAMWET010006270.1 coordinate 55,061, forward strand.
TACAGCACAAGGGTCCAACACCCAACCGCACCGTGACAAAAGTTCAGTCTGAATGCTACTGACTTCACAATGAACATGTAAAATTCACAGCTGCGCTTCAGAAACGCCCATTGGCTACAACCAGTCCATTTTCGTCCATGTTGGAGGGAGCTACCAAACACAACATCCGCTTGGTCGCATTGAGGGAGGTTAATAACTGGCGGCCTTTCATCTGTGCTCTGTTAAACAGCATTCAAGCCTTTAGACTAAAATGCCTCTAAGGTAAGCAGGTAGCTAGGCATTCTGTTAGGTAGGCATATCCCCTTGCTTGTTTTCACGTTTGTTCATCTCTCTGTGTGTATGTGTGTTCGTGCAGCTCTCTATGCGAGCGATACTGATGCAGAAGAAGAAGAGGAGGAGCAGGAGAAAGAAGGGGGCGAAGAGGAGCTGGAAATCCTTCGCCTTCCTGACCTTTTATTCCGGAAAGCTCCACAGCTCCTGCAGTATACCGCTGCTTTACACTCACCTTACGACAACGAAGACACGTCCTACTCAGAACATGCACGCGACCAGGAGCAAAGAGAAGAACTCACGGTGATCAGCAGAATCAGTAAGAAAGCCCAGCATGCACATACTCAGATCATTGCAGCTAGGTCCTTGCTAAGTTCCTCTAGCTCCCCTAAGGGATTTCAAACTATATGTTAGCATTAAGCTAGCTAAGTGCTAACATTGGTGGACATGAACATTCCATATACAGTCATCAACAAACAAATAGCTGCACCCAGATGGAATCAACAGTCAGGAATGAAGCTTGCTGGCTAGGTTGGACATTGTGTGGCCATTATGAGACATGCTTGTTAACAAGGACGAGCCTTATCGGTGTACCCAAATGACCATATAAGGTCGTTCTGTTGCATCTGCTTTCCATTCTGACACGTTCTGAAAGAAATGTGAGAAGTTGGAAGGCTTGGGGAGGAGTTGTGTACCATACCGGTCATATATCATGCCCTCCATGAGTCATCCTGTACCACCACCATTAGCAGACGGCTGCAAGACGCAGGACCACTTGCACTCAGACCGTTATGGTGACTGGCCTTTACACCATGTCAGTAATGCAGGAGACGGCTATGATGTCGTGCCAGACTGTCAAGAAGTGACTCAGAATGGCAGTTGTCTTGGTGAAGACGACCAACAGATCCATGTATGGGGGCATCGTGGTCAGCCAACCAAGATTATCGGTTTGTTGTCACACGTCCAGAAGACCTGGTGCCACTCCACCCGCACCCCTACCACTTAATCTGCAGAACCCGCATGAGAGTGTTCAAGCTGCATGGGATGGATTATCACAGGACACCATTAGGAACCTCTACAGCTCCATGGCGAGACGTTTAGCATGATGCGTTTAGCACACATGGTGGCCCCACACCATACTGAGAGACACTGCTTCTGTATGTGTAGCTCAATACACATTGCCTATATCAGTTATTGCTCCTGGTAACCTTTATCTTCCTTCCCAACAGCACTGCAGTCCCACACTTCCTTCCGGGTGCAGCTATTCTTTTTGATGATGGATGTATTCCCCTTCAGTCTTCCTTTTTTTTAGGTCACGTTTTTGCAAATCTGTGATTACATGTGCGTGTATATGTATCAGTGTGTGTGGCAGGCTCGTTTGGTGAGGACTGCAGTGTTACCTGCGAGGACTGTGCCAACGGTGGTGCTTGCGGAGAGAAGAGAGATGGTTGTGTGTGTACAGCAGGCTGGACAGGGATCACCTGTAACCAGAGTGAGTCACGTTGCATACTGACACTGATCTCATCCCTAAGGCCTGTTAGTTCTCCTCTGTCGTTCTTCTCACCTGTCCACCTCTGAGATGCATTGAATGTCATTCATACATGTACTGATTGCTGCCTAGTTTATCCAATTACCTGATATGGCATCATCAGAATGATGCCAGAAATGCTGATTTAGCATAGCAACTAAACATTCCTCTAATACAACAGAATTACAACTCTCGATTATTAAAACTAACAGTGACAGTCCTGCAATGTGGTTTAGCTGTTCTCAAATGCACACTGTAAGTGTTCATTAAGATGGTTCTGCTGGGCCACGCCCAGTGTTGGTGCCTCAGAATGACAGTGCTTTACCAGTGTATCCTGAAGGTTGGCTTAAAAACCTGTGCAAGCAGAGATTGCAGCTTCACTGGTGCATCCTGATTGAAATAAGCCACTGTGGATGTCAACTAGTTGGAATAGGACTCTGCACAGGAATAGCTGCTGCACAAAAATGACTCTTCATTGGTAATTATTTAATTTAGAGAGGTACACAAAGCCCCTTTTCTTGGGCATTCGTATGTCTCGCAGTTTAAATCCAACTACAGTGCACCAAATATAACCATCATCAACAAATTAGTCATGTGAGAATAAGGCCTTTAGGTCAGAAGATATCAATTGCTGTAGGCTTAACTTTGTAGATCTTATGTTTCCCCCTTAAATACGTTGTAGGTTAATCTGGCATGTAGGTCTTCTGTCCTGCTCCTTTCTCCTTGGCTGTATCTGCCTATGAATGATTCTATGAAATAATAAGCTCACAGGACAAAACGTTTGGCATCTGTGACTGAGACTTCCCTAATAGTAAACCTCCACATGTAAGGGTCCGGGCTGTACCGCTTGCAGCCAGCAGAGGGCGGCAGCAGCGGCGCCGTTCTGGGGGAACTACAGCCCGGAACTCAAAACCCCAGAATGCCCCAGGCTGATCAGGCCAACGAGTAGCACCTGGGGCGTCAGCAATATAAGCCCCCACCACACAAACACCGTTGCTACACCTTTGTAGAGGGGTAGCCGGTACGGTACTAGAGAACAAGAAAAGAGAAGAAGAGCAAAGTAAAAATAAATAAACAAACAAACAAACAAACAAACAAATAAATAAATATTAAAAATATTTAAACAACTGCGCAGAGTTGACAGTATGCGTCACTCTGCATGCAGTGGACAAGAATTCCCCTTTCGGTTAAACCCTCTACCGTTTATTTCTGTTCGTATATAAGCTTTTCCTTTTGTTTGAATACGCCACCCTGGCATTTCCTTTGTTTGGTTTTTCCCGCCGTTTCCCCCTCTCACCCACTAAACCTAATCCTGACTGGCCTCACGTGTGCTGCCGCGTAGCGCAGTGGTAACACGTGGGGTTATCACTATGAAGGTCAGGGTTCAACCCCGGCCTAAACCCTCACAGTTCACAATACAGTTCATTCCTCACACACATAGTTTCACGTGCATCCGCATCCAGGAAGTCCGTTTGCTGCAATATAAACCTTTTATACCGGTGCAACCGGATTCCTGCACTGCGTTTGGGTCCAACACCCAACCGCATCGTGACACCACAAGCACCATGAAGAGCTGTGATGTTCTGGATGTAGGCCATATTAGTGTTGAGACACTATGCAGCAAAGAATTGTGCAGTTGGGGCCGATTTGGTGGATGCCTTCCCTGGCATAGTTCCAAAAATAATTCCCTGTAGACTGGGATTTTAGCTGGTAGACCCATAGGACAGCACGCTACCATACACTTGTAAACTCAGCTACTTGCTTCACACTATGGTCTTTGGCACGCCCAAATGCATCAATCACTCCTATTAGCCAATCATTACCATCTGCTTTGGAGCTTTTTCCACACATGGAACTGTACCACCTCTTAACCTCCTCTCTATGAATGCTGTCACTCACACTCCGTGGGTATTTATAGCCTCCTCATCCTCGTGCGATGCCATCTGCAGGAACCTGAAGTTACTACCAGCCTTTTAATGATCTGGCAGAATGATGCTATAAGAAAGGATGATGCTGATCTTTGGAAAGATTTCTGAAATGATTCTGTGATGACTACTGCACTGTATTAAGGAGAGGATGACCGGGGCCATGTATTGCGAGATTTTGGGGAACAACCTCCTTCCCTCAGTTAGAGCTTTGAAGATCAGTCGTGGCTGGGTCTTCCAACATGACAATGACCCAAAGCACACAGCCAGGATAACCAAGGAGTGGCTCCGTAAGAAGCATATCATGGTTCTGGAGTGGCCTAGCCAGTCTCCAGATCTAAACCCTATAGCACATCTTTGGAGGTAGCTCAACCTCAGTGTTTCTCAGTGACAGCCCAGAAACCTGGCTGCAAACCTGGTGAAAAACTACAGGACCTCTGTAATTGCAAACAAAGGCTACTGTACCAAATATTAACATTGACTTTCACAGGTGTTCAAATACTTATTTGCAGCAGTAACACACAAATAAATTATAAAAAAATCATACATTGTGATTTCCAGATATTTTTTTAGATTATGTCTCTTACAGTGGACATGCACCTAAGATGAAAATTTCAGACCCCTCCATGATTTCTAAGTGGGAGTTCAAATACTTATTGTCCTCACTGTATATGTCACATCCTGCCCTGTCCTGTTCATATTTGTCTGTCTTATCTGGCTTTCTGTTTCTGTCTTGTCATGTCCGTCTGCTGTTTGTCACTCCATGTGTTTGCCCCTCACCTGTTTCTGGCTCTGCCCCTTCCCAGGTGTCTCTCTTTAGCCCTTGTTGTTTTATACTCCATGTTGTGCCCTTTGTTCTTGCTTGGCGTTTGTTCCCCTGCCGGTGTTTTGTCTCCTTGTCCATTGGTTGTGTCTCCCAGTCAGTTGCTTTGTCTGTCAGTTGGTTTATGGCATCTTGTGTTTTAGTTATTGTAGTGTTTTGTTTGGCTTTTGTTTCATCTCGTTTGTTAATCATTAAAACTCGCATTTGCATCCCGTCTCCACGTCCTGTCCCCGAGTAACAATATAGGCACGTAGATCCTTGTACCACATCAGTTCAGAGCTCAAAATACATTTCAGAGTTTGAGCTCATTTGTGTGGTGACACTTTTAGCTCCCCAAAAAATCCAACCCAGCATGTGACTAGCCAACACAACTTTGGACAGTTTACACACACTCCAATAAAGCTTTCTAGTTCAAATAGACCATCACATAACCCCTGTGAATATCTAGGGTCTCACTTATGAACAGTTTTTTTACTGACCTCCTTTTGAACTATATTTGGTAGAATGCTCCATATATCCGGTCCTGTGCTGCATCTCACACACACTTACGCTGTGCACAGGGGTGGCCATATTTCTTTACCTTGCTCTTGAGGGGGCCATAAAATGGTACTAGTGGCTCTTTCGTGCATTAGCGGTTTGGCCACTAATCCGTTTGAAGTGTGGCGCGTGGAATGCAGAATTGGAAGGAGATTTACGAGGTCCATATGGCGTTCCGGTGTTGAGATGTGTGGCCAGTATGGATCGGTCAATTCTGATACAATACGAGCATACAGGCACAGTAGGAGTAGGACTGCTGGGCTGTGTGAGTGGCTCAGCTACACGTCAGCATATGTTTAGAATCACCACGGCTGTCCGACACTTAAATGTCTCACATACTGTACATTCCTCTCGCTTCACGTTTAGGGGTTTTCAGGTGCTCACAAAGAACATGAATGATTCAAGTTCCCTTCAGGGCTCAGAAATGACATAGCTTCACTCTGAGCAGAAACGACCCAATGATGATAATCATCAGCAGGACTGTTGATTTATTGCACTGTACTTACGGACCTTGGAGAAATTCTGCATGTACTGTATGTTGTGGGATGTGTTCACTTATCTAGGCTCCTATATGAATGGCAGTGATTTTTTCTTATTTATCTATCTTTATTTATCTATACTGAACATCTGTACAAAGCAATTTGGCTGTTACCTGAACATTAAGCTGCTATTCTCCCACCTGCACTGTACACTTTATATTTACTGTTTCCATACTACTAACATTTACAACCACATGTCCTGCATACTTACTGATACTGCTCTATACACTCTGCACACATGTATACTGCATCACATATATATACTATTTGTGTATATATTTGTATATTATTATAACTACACTATATATATATATATATATATATATATATTGTTACATCTCTGTCTGTCTGTCTATCTGTCTGCCTGTCCCTGTTCGTGTCTCACAACGCCCCCTCTGGTTACTTTGTCTTAGCACAGCTCTTCCTGCTTCCCTTAGCTCCGCCCACTCCCACACCTGAGACCTATCTGTTTCCCATTATTCCATGTTTTTAGACCCCTTTGTTTGCCCTGTCTGTTTGTGAAGTCTCTGTATTTTCACCCTGTGTTAGTTTGGTCTGTTGTATGTTTGTGATTTCTAAGCTGTTGTCCTGGTGTTAGTTCTAAACCTGTTTTGTTTCCGTTACGGATATGTCTTTTCTCATACCCTCCTGTGTATTGACCCCTGTTACCCCGACTCATTTCAATAAATCCACTATGCACTTGCATCCCGCCTCAACCCAATCGTTACAAATATATATACAAATATATATATATATTTCCCCGCTAAAGGGGATAATGGTACTTAAGCACTAAGAGAGAGTGCAAGGTGGATATAATATGTGATAAACTCTATGTACTGTAAATGCAGTTTGCACTTTCGGCTCAGTGGGTCGATAATTCCTGCCTGGTGTGCTGAAGCCTTTACCTGGCCATAGTAATCCTTCTATGCTTGCTCCTTTCAGTCAGGAAACAAGAAACTCATGCCCAAAACATGAGACATAGGCTCTTCTGGGCCTAATCGCCATTGGTTTATTCTATGGTCTGAATAATAAACATTATTTTAATAACTTTCTGCCTGCCTTTGAACTATAATTGGTAGAATACTCCATATATCCTGTCCTGCACTGCCTCTCACACACACTCACGCTAGGCTCCGGGCTCTTCGCTGCCTAATGCCCATTAATTTATCCTTAACCAGAGCCCACCATGAAACCTGACTGTCCATCTTTCCAAGGGTGCCAGGAATTCTGGAAGGCCTGTATACGTTGCCACAAAAATGACCACAAATATATTTCCTTTTTCTCTCACTGTCTTTCTCACAGCGTGTGTGGAGGGGACGTATGGCATGGGGTGTAACAGTTTGTGCGCGTGTCAGAACGGTGGACGGTGTGATCCTGTAAGCGGAAAGTGTAACTGCCCTCCAGGAGTTCATGGCCTTCACTGTGAAAATGGTACATACACAGTGAGCATCTCTATAGGAGCCCTCTATGGGGGGCTGCATTCATCAAGTTCCTCTATTTCCCTTCCTCTTCACCGTTAGCTATTCACGTTCATGTTTTGCCTACACCATCATCACCCCCCCCTTTGTATGTTCACACATTCAGTCTCTTTCTACTTTTCTACTATACATCAGGTGGACAGCCAGTCAGTGCCATCCAGTCTGTGGGTCAGTCCCACCATTGTAGCTTGGGAAGTAGTGTGCACTTTAAAGTCAAATGCATTTCCCACTTATCCCATATGTAATTGATTAGCAAAGGCATGTTTGGTTTTGCAGTAGGGATGCTAGGCTAATGTAGCCAACATCTGCTACATAGCATATAGCAAGATTATTGTTGTGCCCTGTTGCAAACTAAGATGTTTTAGGGCTCTTCAGTTGTGTTGAGGACATTTACGGGATTTGGTAGACACTCTTATCTAGACCGATAGTGTTAGGAGTCATGCCCACCCTAGTGTAGGGTGCTGTGTAGGGTTATTTCCACAAAGAGTTGAATAACTAACATGTAGTAATACATTGAGAATGGTTAGCTAATGTTACGTACACATGGAGCATCAGTTACATGTTTACTTAGCATTAGTTAAGCATTGTAACCATTGTGAATGTATTACTTCATCTTAACTAATGTATTCATTCATGTTAGTCAACACTGAACGTTAGGTGCTACCGGGTGTTTTTCCAAGTAAGGGATTAACAGGTAAGGGAGTGTCACTGGATCCCCTGAATTACAAGGTCCTGTAAAAGCCAAAATATGGATACCCATACATTCATGCTACAAACCCAACTCCTGTACATTAAACTGATGTAGCATTAATATAGTTTGCTGCCATAGAAACCTAACTATCAGCCATGGCAAAGCTAGCGGATTCGAGCATGTTATTCTTGTGTGGTTGCCAGTTATTACACAGCCATGTTAGCCATGTTACTGCTTGTATGTAGAATAGTGTTCTTACTGCTTGTGGACCTCATCCAAGCATCCAGCGATACTCAGGGGTAAACTGTACGTAACGTATCAGCATGAGGCAGACCATATCAGATATGAAATAGGTGGGATAGCATTGCATTTCTCGCACTTCCCATATTGAGGCATGATGGCAACTACTGAATGCTATTGGAGATTACGTAACAACTCAACAAACTTGTAGTGGTTTAGAATTAGACCCATTTACCAATCCATACACACACACACACTAGGAGGCAATGGGCACTTCAGTTGTGTCCTGTCAGTTCAGGGAATCAAACTGGGAGCCCTCTAGCACTCATCGGTAGCCTAGAAGGGGTCTTTGTAGGTCTAGTGCCAACCTAAAACAGCAACATTTGGTCTGGGAAATTGATTTATCGGCCTAGAACTCTGCTCTGATATGTTGTGTGATGTCACCAGGCTGTCCTCAGGGCTTCTTCGGGAAGTTTTGTCGAAGGAAATGTAACTGCCCCAATAACGGACGCTGCCACCGCATGTACGGAGGGTGTCTCTGTGCCCCTGGACTCTATGGAAAATTCTGCCACCTTCGTAAGTGTTCTGCAAGATGGCTGTCTGTTAAAATTCATCAGCAAAATAAGGATTTGCGTTGTTAGTGTTTTCTGGCACAGTTCACAATCTGGAACAGTAACACTCATAACAGTAATATTCATCATTTTAAATTCTAAGATGTTTTTATACACACTGAAGAACCAAAACATTATGACCACTCATGAATTAGATGTATAACACTTTATCTTATTGATTATCTGCAACCTCAGAGCACGAAAGCTGCGGGATAGTTTGGATCCACAGCGAATGGATATAGTCCGTTCTCGTAGTCTATGTGTTGAATGGGTGGGATATGAGCTGGATATTGTTATGGCCAGACCACCCCGTCAGAGCCTCTCCAAAACAGCATGCTCTGTGGGGTGCTTCCAGTTAACAGTGGTGAGTACCCCGGGTGTGGAGCACCCACATCTCATTGAAGAAGCCCAGCCAGCGGAGGGACTGTGAGGCTCATGGTTATGTTCTGCTGGGAAATGGGGGCTGGGTTGGTGTAGCTCAGCATATAAGACCACTACCCGCTATGGAGCCAACACCACACAGTGGGAGACTGGGGTTCGAATCCCAGTCTGGGTGACTATGCTGTGCTACACCAATAAGAGTCCTTGGGCAAGACTCCTAACACTACATTGGCCCACCTGTAATGTGATTAACCTTGTAAGTCGCTCTGGGTAAGAGCGTCAGCTAAATGCCATAAATGTAAACGTATTCATGAGAATCAAGTTAATTTGGTCCCACCAACCTAAACATCCCTGAGGGCCAGGTACACTCCTTCATGGGACCGGGATCCCTCCATAGGGATGCGCTAATGCGCCCTGCCACACTGCACATTTAGTTCGGAACATGACACTGAGTTGAATGTGCTGGCCTTAAATTCCCCACATCCCAAACTGATCAGTCATCTGTTCTGGAGCAGCAAGCTTGATCCGCAGTGGCTCCATCCCCGCAGCTGGCAGGACGAATGTCTTGGTGCAGATGCTGCGAGGCACCTTCAGAGTCAGAGCTGCTTTGATGTCATGGGGAGGATCGATGGTCATAATGTTTTGGCTCATTTGTGTATACAATGTACAAAGTGAATGGCACAATTGTAATTTTGCTACACCATCTCTGCTTTCCCTGCCTGTTAGCATGTCCAAGGTGGACACACGGAGCTGGCTGTTCGGAGGAGTGTGACTGCGTGCAGGACAACACACTCAGATGTGACCCACAGAACGGGACCTGCATCTGCAAACCTGGCTACCATGATGTCCGCTGCAACGCAGGTAGGCAGGGCCTGTCACAGATTTGCCAGTCCCGCAGAGTTCTGACTCAACCAGTAATATCACTCTACTAAGATGTTTCCAACCATACTGGGATTTAAGTCCACGATGGTGTCACGCCAGACAGTCATAGAGTGACAAGTCCTGCTTTTGTCCTACTATTGGAGACTACCAATAGTCAACACATGTCCATAAGACCTGGTGTCACTCCACCTCCGCCCCTACTGCCAAATCTGTAGGAACTGTGTGAGGATGTTGAAGCAGCATGGGATGGATTATCACAGGACGCCATTAGGAACCTCTACAGCTCCATGTCGAGACGTCTTGCATGCTGGGTTAGCAAACATGGCCTGATGCCATACTGAGACACTACTTCTGTATGTGTAGCTCAATAAATATTGATCATATCAGTCTAAATTTATATAATTTATTGTTACTGAAAACCTTTATCTTCTTTTCTAATAGCACTGCCATCCCACACTTCCTTCTGGGTGCAGCTGTCATGAGTGTAATATGTTATCCAGCTTTACCATACAGACAGGTCATGTCAGGCATCAAACATGCTTGGCAGATCAACTACATTTGGGATGTCTTTGGCTTTGAAGGGATAAAAAAGTTTATCATTGCTCTGTTTGAAAGATATCTGTCACCTCTCTGCAGAATGTGCATCTGGTTTCTATGGTAGTGGCTGCAAAGAGCGATGTAGCTGTCCTGACGGCGTGTCATGTAACAGTACAACTGGAGAATGCGAGAAGAAGTGCCCTGCTGGACTCTATGGAGAGAAATGCCAACTGGGTGAGACTGAAGTTTCCCTTCCTCTCTCACATAGACACACTCACGCCAAACAAACACGCCAGTTTGCATGGCAGTAAGCCTCTGGGGTTAGCCATATAGGAGATGACATCACAAACCATGCTTCACAAAGATATCTACATTTACAGCTCTCCATAAAATCAATGTCATGATTGGAAATTTCATAATAGTGTCACGATTGTAGCCTTGAATAAAACTTTGTATATTGGTACTGTTATTACAAAGGCCTCTAGACCAATCACAAAACTTGTTATTCCGTCCCTGCACCAGTCAGAAACTTAGTCATACACAACATGGTCACCAGCGATTGAAAGAATGGGTCATGCAGACGGGCCAAAACTACATCTTAGCAATAGTCATCAATCATCCAGACCTTCGTAGTGCTTATTGACTGTGCCTAGTTGCGTAGTTGAATTGACCTGGGGGAAGGCGTGGCATGGGCTGGCGGTGATCGGACGGCGGTGGTTTGATTCTTTTGATTCTCAAAACCGGGGCCTTTAGCAGGGCACCTAACCCTCGACTGCTCCCAGAGAAAATGGTTGCTCACCACTCCAGGCACCTGTGCTCACTGCCCCTTAGTGTGTGTTCACTAGTATGTGTGTGTGGGATGGGTTAAATGCAGAGGTTGACTTCCCCAATCAAACACCTGGTTCTAATCTAATCTGATTCTTTTCCAATGTGTTTTATTTGTTTTAGGCTGATCTGGCATCCTTAATCTAAACTTTAGAGCTACTCATGGAAGGTTCTCCTTCTGTTTATCTTAACGCTTTACATTAGAATAAAAGTAAAGATTTACGGCATTTAGCTGACGCTCTTATCCAGAGCAACTTACAAGGTTAATCATATTACAGGTAGGCCAATGTAGTGTTAGGAGTCTTGCCCAAGGACTCTTATTGGTGTAGCACCACATAGTTACCCAGACCAGGATTCAAACCCCAGTCTCCCACATGTGGTGGTGGCTCCCTGGCGGGTAGTGGCGTTATCCACTGAGCTACACCAACCAGTTATTTTAGACATCAAACTATAAAATAGCTCTCTTGGAATTAGGCAGTCCACCTTAAAAACCCTCCAAAATGGAACTTTACAGGAGGATAAACCATTTTTCATTACCTAAAGTGGAGTTTTTTTAATTTTTCTATATGTATTATATATGTATCGTGTGATTCAGAACTCATAATGGTTTCAGGCCCCTATATCCTGTGTATTTTATTAAAACCACTAAAAAAATTAAATATAACACACTTACAAACCCATACCATAACAATACCTCCTAATCTTTATCAGATGTTTTGGTAATGGCCGTTTTAGCATTACTAGCACAACTGCTAGCCATTGTGTGACTAGCACATACAGCTTTAAACAGTTGTACATACACAGAATCATAATATTTACAAAAATTGCAGAAAATACACTACCAGTCCAACGTTTAGACACAGCTACTCATAGAAGGTTCTGCTTATGTGTATATTAATGCTTTACTATAGAATAGAAGTGAAGACTGAAGATACATTGCACTGACTGCCGACATACTGTAGGTGAATGGTACAGTGGATGACCCAATACCTTTTTTTTCTTTTTTCCCCTCCCCTGTATTTATTTAGTAGTAGTTTGCTGTAGGTGCTGTGTTCAGTGTTATTTGTGCTTTAAACATGATGTACTGTTATTGTAAAACCCAATAAACAGTTAAAAAAGATTAAAAGTGAAGACATCAAACTATAAAATAGGACTGGAGTTATGCAGTCCACC
>JAMWET010006270.1:70000-85000 GCA_024036415.1 Prochilodus magdalenae
AATCTTTTGGGAAAATCTGATGGAATAAAATAGTCTTACTGAGGTTAGGGTGTAGTATTATTTAGTTTCTCAAAACAAAACAAAGTCATATGTTGAGTATATGTGGGATATCAGGATATTTATAATTGCAGGATGTGAACTAAACATCCGTTTAGTTGGGTGTGTCTAAACTTTTGACTGTATGGTACCTCATGTGCTCTTGGACGTTTCAACACCCCCAACTTAAAACACTCACCAGCAAGTCTGGTAGCAGTAGGCCTGGGTCTGGAAGTTGCAGGTATGGATGTGTTTGGGCTTCAGTTTGAATTTTGAGCCTGTATGGATCTCTGTTATGCACCCTTCTTTTCTTTTGGCTTGAGGAGAGTTGGCTTCCTGTTGTGCCAGGGACAGGAAAGAAAAACTAGAGACGTGTTTAAAACCAGCCATCAATAACCTGCATTAGCCATAACACCAGAGATATCATGGGAGCTATTTCGGTGCTAATGCTTAAGCCAGGCCTGCACTTGGACCCTATCTTAGAAAACTCTGCATTTCTAGAGGTGCCATAACCACCTCTTCTCTCGTGATACCCATACGGAAACCTCAAATATTAATATTCTCATAACAATATTCAATAATATTTCTCATGCCCTTAAAGAGCTTTTCCTTGGGTACCTACAATATCAGTCTTTCTTCCTCATGCTCCAAGCGAGTTCCTTAGGGAGTCTTGAAGCCTGAATCCCCATAGGTTAAAGTGAGCACCACAGTTTCACAGTTTAAGCCTGCAGCTTATATTCAGTATTCATTCCTATGGCCGGTATCTGTAAGCGATCTACAGAGTAAATGTGCTGCTAAAAGCTTCTGTAGCACCCGACGTAGTCATTTCACAATGAACCCCCAACAGGAGTTCAGCCTACATCCGTTCCATCATTTGAAGCACCGGAATCCACTGAGGGGCCGTTGAGGTTATGTCTTATAGTCGATTATCCCATTATTATTATTATTGGCTTATTCCAGTCCAGCAATAAGTCAATAAACTCCACTTATGCAGAACATTACCCTGGCAGAGTGAGGCTATTAGCAGTGGACTGACACCTTTATACTCTTTAACATTACAGATTATATCATCAGGCATATTGAACAGACTCGATTCGTGTATATGGGAATACATTAGCTATATGACTGTTGCAATGGCAGCACACACACACACAGTGATCGCTGTATGCTTAAATATTGCATATCATTATATGTATTGAGCATATTATAGCATGGACGTATGCTAGCCTTATGATTACTACTGCTGCACATGCTTACACATGCTGGCTGATGTTGACCAATAGTTACACTGCAATAGTAATGACTGGTTAACTATAGAATATTTCCATCGTGAATACTCCAGGTAGGCTATACGAGGTATCAAGGCACATATAGGGAACTCTGGGCTTAATAGGGTTTCAATTATATACAGTATATATAAAAAAATTGCAGGTATGTGTGAACAGGCTCATGCACAAAACATGCACCAACGTATACAGTTATTATATATATATATAAATAAATAAATACACACACACATATATATATATATATATATATATTTATTTATTTATTTATTTATTTATTTATTTATTTATTTTTTTTCCCTTAAAGTACTCTATTCTAAGTAACTGATTGAACAAATTTTTGAACTAATGAACTAATTTTTCCATAAAGGATTTATTCTCTATATTTTGGGCCCTCATCAGTGCAAAAAGGCATTTCTGTTCACTGAAATCTGAGCTGGGGAGATCGTCTCTTCTCTCTAATGTCTTACTGTATGCTCCTCTACACTATGGCTAAATCTGTCCTTGCCTTTGACTTATTAACTCAACATGTCCAAATGAAAGGACAGTCAGATAACTGAGCCACCCGATATCAACACTAACTGTCAATTTCATGAGGCCCCCACTGCTCACTGAATGTCTGCATTCGTGTCAAACCTACCCACCAAGTCTCATTGCTGTCGGTTGATTGCTTCTGGGTGCAACTATTTGTGCAACTGTTCTTTTGATGATGAGTGTATAAGGAATTTCTCTCGGTGTAACACACACACAGACTGTTAGCAAGTATTACACTAAGGGGACAAATACAGTATGTTACATTAAATAGAATAAAGAATAAGAATAATAAAGAGGCAGCAAAGGTGATGAAGAAATACGTCAATATCTGTACTCATTACATAACACTGATTATTATTTACAGAATATCACAGAATAGAATAGAACATCTGTACAGCTGTGTAACTACAGATATACCATCGTAAGAACAGACTGTCCACTCACAACTGTAACATAATCCGTTTCTGTGTTTGCAGTGTGTGAAGCTGGGTTTTGGGGATCTGGTTGTGCCAACCGGTGTCAGTGTGTCAACAGTGCAGTATCCTGTGAGACCAGCAGTGGGCGCTGCCTCTGCGAGCCTGGATACACAGGAGAGCAGTGTGAACTGAGTTAGTGCCTGTTTCTGCATCTCTGCTCTTTTAACACTCTTCAAACACCACCAGTCAAAAGTTTGGAGACGGCTACTCATAGAAGGTTCTCAGTATGGTTATCTTAATAACTATAAACTATAAACTAGAACTCATGGAAGTATGCAGTCCACCTTGAAAACCTAATTCTATTGGTCTCTCCATCATGAATATAAGCTTTTAAAAAAGAGATCAGTAAATATTACTGTCAATATGTAATATGTATGTTAATATTAAAAATGTATATTATATAATACTGGCAATATGGCACGAATACAATATTCTGATACATTTAGAGTATATGTGGTATATCAGGATATGTATTATCAGTAGGAACTGTTAAAGAGCCCTTACCCTTCTTTTAGCTTGGTGTATCTAAACTTTTGACTGGTAGTGTATGTCTCTTTACCTCTCCCTCTCTTTTTGCCCCACTGTGTATAGACAGTATGCAGCCTATATGATTACATAAATACACTCACTGGCTTTATGCTGTAGCTCCACTCTGCAGTTAGAGACTACAGACCCCCATCTGTTCATGCACAATTTGTGATTGCCAGACTCTCTAATCAGAAAGTGGCGAAGGATGAATGAAGCAGCATGCGACTGACAAATTGCACCTGGCAACCAATGGGCTACAGTCTGCTCCTATATACAGTAGTTGACCTGTAAGACAGGTAGAGCCAGTGAGTGCTTGAATTTGGCAAAGGCTCTTGGTGGTGAAAGATCTACAGTACATATAAACCTTCTCACATCAAACTGGCTGTAAATACTGCCACCTTGTGGGCATCTTTATGTAATGCATGCACGGTAACTGGAGTATGGCAAGCCATGTTTTTACAGGGAGCATAGACTGTTAAGACTAGTATCCTTTAAGACGCATGCATGGCCAATACATGCGTAAAGTAGGAACATTTTTACTTGATTTTTTAAAATGATTTTTTTATGATTATGATCATAAAAAAAGCATAGCTATAGTATTTGACTGAGTATCTGAATTTGATTGAGTATCTGAATAGGCTTCTCTTAGCACTGATTACCATGATCTCAGTGTGTCATCATACACGTCTCAACCTCTATTGTTCTTGTCCTTCTCTGTTAGAGTGTCCTGAGGGCCGGTATGGCCCGGAGTGTGAGCAAGTGTGTGACTGTATGAATGGAGCAGGATGTGACCATGTGACTGGGACCTGCAGCTGCACACCTGGCTGGACCGGAGCAAACTGTGAAAAGAGTGAGTGCACTGACATGCCAAAAGTCATGGGACAGCAGTATGCAAAGTGAGTACTGCGAACACGTCATAGAAACCATTACCAGCCACAGGGGAAAGCACAGTGGTCACCCATGGGTGCTTAAAGATCATGACCGGCAGCACCTGGCTTGAATTGTCAGGGGGGAAATAGACAAGCGTCTTTGACAGAAATCACTTCCACATATAATGCAGGTGGTCCCACGTGGATATCCTGCAGGCCAGTCCAGCGTTCTATAGCTTCAAAGGGATACAGGAGCAGAAGACCCACGACTCAGCACCTCACCTGAAGGTTGCTAACTGGCAACAGCTGGCATGATGGTGAGGTTTGTGTGTGTGACCCCCAGTTATCAACAAGGCACTGTGCAGGCTGGTGGTGGTCCACACTGGTGTGGGGTGTTCTCATTGCATGGGTTGGGTCCACCCAAACAGATCACTGGCTGGCCCCTGCCTTGTTTCACTGCTTGGTGACTATTAGTTGCTATGGCTCAGTGGATAACGCCAGTACCTGCCAGGAAGCTAGTGCCCCCCACATGTGGGAGACTGGGGTGCAATTCCCAGTCTGGGTAACTATGCTGTGCTACACCTGGATCGCCCTGGATGAGAGCATCAGCTCAATACTGTGAATGGTACCTGTACTGTTAATTGTAATGACAGGTGTTAGAATCCTGAACCACACTACGCTATAGCATGGTACTACACTACAGCATGATGTATGTCATGGCAGCTAACGCTAAGGGTCAAAACCTGATTCTGAATGGCGATACATGACGTTAGTGTACCTGGCAATGAACGGCTATGCTTACTGATTAGTACTGGTGCTTATAGCCAGGCATCTTGCGCACTCTTGCAGACACACACACCCCCACATGCACTCAAACACTGACAGGCACTGCTGGATCCATGACAGCATCCTTTTCCTAATGAGACAGCCACATTCAGCTGGGCTGCTTTACAACATAACCACAACAGAGACACAGTGCACACACACACACGCGCACTCACGTACACACAGGGCTTTCAACAGCGCGCACTCCATGGAAACACGTTTAGTCAACATTTACACAACACAAAACAAGGCAAGCATCTGCTGTACTTCATCAGTGGAGCTAAAGGAAGATCAAGGTACAGAAGGAGACAGTGAGTGTCAGTGTATATATACACTTACTGGCCACTGTCTAACATGCATCTGCAGCAACTGTCCATCGTTCAGGTCCAGTTTCCATAAATATCGCCCATATCTGTTTAAAATGATTATTTATTATTCCTGGTAACCTTTATCTTCCTTCCCAGTAGCACTGCACTGCAGCTACTCGTTTGTGGATGAGTGTGTATGCACCAGACATGCGCTTCAGAAAGAAATGAATAGCTTTCCTCAGCAGTTGTTGGATTCTTTGGGCATGCAACGATTTGGGCTCATCACTAAAACTCAAGCAGGAATATTAGACTAATAATTTTCCATGTCAGGAAAAATCTGGAATCTGTTATTTATTAATTCCTTTAATAAACCTTTATTTAAGCAAGACCTATATGTTCCATATAGGTCAGGCACTCAAACGCAGATTAGATAAGGGCTACCAGCCAGGTGGTCTGGTTGGCATTCACACTATTCTCCACTGCACTAAAACTTGGAGGGTGGAGGTGTCTTGCATTTATGTATGTAAACCACTGGCTCTTAATCTGGAGGCACTGTAACGGTTGATAACGTGCCTTGACTATTGCGCATGCGCGCTGAGCTGTAGCTCTCTGCGCGGGACGAAGGAGCTAGTTGTAGCCTAGCCTCCCGTCTGATGCAGCTGCTTCTAAGTTACTCCGGACAGTAATGGTGAGATCTGTGGTTGCTCGGGACAATAAACACCACTTCTACCCCGCATACATTGTGTCCTGGGCATTTATCCTTAAAGAGTCCCGGGACCAGTGCCTTTTTCCGTGTCTGGCTGAACACATTGAATGAACATTTATTACTCTATTGTAAGACTGTGCTGCCAGCCACCAGCAGAGGGCGACGGTGATGAGGCACTAATAATCCAGGGGAACTCAAAATCCCAGAGTTCCCAGGGGTAATCAGTGCCAATCAGGCTCACCTGCCCGATACAGGATTTAAGCAACAGTGCTTCATCACACGTTTGATTCAGTGTGGCCGGTAAGTTAGTGGTGCGAAAAGAAAAGAAAGGAAAAGAAAAGAAACAAAAACGAAACGAAAGGAAAAGAAAGGAAAGGAAAGGAAAAGTAAAGTAAAGAGAAAAGAGAAAGAGATCAGAAATAAAAGAGGGGGAAAAAGATGGGGGAAAGAAAAGAAGTGGGAGAGAAAAGAGAAAGCCTTGGTGTGCAAAGTTTCCCGCTCTTTTCCCTTCACCACTGAAAAGGAGTGCAGATTTATAGACTGAGAAGAGGTGGTACAGTGCAGTGCATGTCTCGAAGCAGATGTTAACGACTGGCTAGAATGAGTGATTGATGCATTTGGGCGTGGCCAAAGACCATAGTGTGAAGGAAGTAGCTGAATCTGCAGGTGTATGGAAGCGTTCGGTCGTACGGGTCTACCAGCAGTGGCTAAAATCCCAGTCTACAGGAAACTCTCCTCAGAATGGTGCCAGGGAAGACATTCACCAAATCTGGCCCAACTTTGGAATTCTGTGATGTAAGAGTGTCCCACATTCAGAAACTTGTCCAGTCCAGTGGTTATTGGTGCTTGTGGAGGTGTTACATGCTATTGTAGTCACAGGTGACTCATTCAGTTTATTAGCCAGCCCTACCATGGACCTTGTACCTTGTTATAGACCTCAGCTTTTTTGTTCATGTACATTATGTGTGCGGGCCTCATCCTGTGTCATTTCATTGATGGTTTCTGACCACAGAGATGCCCATGGCTGGATATTTGTGAAATGATGTATCTCTAAAACCAGCAATGACAGTGACGCATGTAAAAGCCCAGACGGCTGAGTCTAATACACTCGTACCAGCAGCACAGTCGCTACCCCGTCACCGTCCACCACACAAATAATACTTTTTGGGGTCGGAAAGTGACCAATAGACCACCAGAGAGAGTGTGCCGCTGTGCACAGGTGGACCCCAGTCTATAGTCGCACAGATGTGTTAGATCAGGGAAAGTGGTCAAATGTGCAGCGCGAGCTACCCAGGAGCTGGATGAGAGAAATCAGGGAGCGCTGGTGATGCAAGTAGTTTTATAGGAAAGCGGGATGAGTGTGTGTGCCCTTGTAACTCAGACCTGCAGACTCAGACGTGGTGTAATTACTCTTAACCGAATGTGTGTCTGTCTGTGGCCTGCTTGCTCACACACACACACTTTGATGTGGGAGGATGTGGAAATTGAGATCACCAAATTCATGCTGTTGAGGCCAATACAGATGCTGAACCTTCAGCCGTTAATGAGAAGGAGAGCGTATCATTAGGATGCTATTATTGGCATACTGTTTCGTTTACAGTTATGCAGTTAGGTAACTGTTGGGGTGGTAGGATGCTATTTATTGTCATCTTGAGAAATATAATATGATTGTTATATATATATATATATATATATATATGTATGTGTGTGTATATATATATGTATGTGTGTGTATATATATATATATATATATATATATATATATATATATATATATATATATATATATATATATATATATGTATATATATGTATATATATGTGTATATATATATGTATATATATATGTATATATATATATGTATATATATGTATATATATATATATATATATATACATACACATATACACACACACACATACACATATACACATATATATATATATATAAATATATATATATGTATGTATATGAGTGTATATATATATATATATATATATATATATATATATATATATATATATATATATATTGTGTGTATATGTGTATATATGTATATATATATATATATATATATATATATATATATGTATGTGTGTGTATATATATATGTATGTGTGTGTATATATATCTATGTATGTATGTATGTATGTATGTATAACAGACCTACCGTTCAGTAACTACAACGGCTATAATGCAAACTGGTGGGGCTACTCCCAGGTAATCGAAGTATGTAGTAACTCTGTGGACCTACCGGTGGGTTCGGGGCTATTAAGGGTTTCCTACTACTAAGCTAAATGATGACTGGTGGTCTTCGTTTAATTATACTGACCCATGCTAACGGTTAGCCTTTAAAATCGTGTTTTCATGTACATTAAAACAGCGCTTTGTGTACAATTTCAACAGCCACAATGACCATTGGGTCTTTGACCATAACAGTCATGGCCATACTGATGTGTTAGAGACGCCACTGTGTAAGCAACCATGAAGCGAATCAAGTCAGGATGTATTTATATACCACTGTTGACCACAAGCGCTTACAACAAGGGCTGAGATGCGGATGAACAATGCCAATAACAGTGGAAAGAGGAAACCTGCGTTAGACCAAATACACAGCTCACTCTCCTCTATTCAACACTAGATTATAAACACAATAGTACAACAAACATCGTATGTAAAAAAGGAAGAGTTTGGCAAAGCCATTTACCTGAGTTTACTCTCAGCAGAGAGGCAGTCGAACGGCTGAGACATGTTTAATGTCCAGTTTTGCATCATAGGTTCGTACTGGTGGCACAGTGGGTAGCGCTATCGCCTCACAGCAAGAGAGGCCTGGGTTTGATTGCAGGCTGGGGCATCTGGGGTCCTTTCTGTCTGTAGTTTCCATGTTCTCTCATGCAGTCAGGTGAATAGGAGATGTTAGATTGCCCCTAGGTGTGTGTATATCTCAGGGTATGTGCCCTGCAATGGATTGGCAGCCTGTCCAGGGTGTTTCCAGCCTTCCACACATTGAATGCTGGTATGGGCTCCAGCACCCCATGGGCCCCAGAGGCAAATAACTGTCAGCTATGTTCCTATGTCAGCTATGTTCTGAGAGTATGCAATGCAATGTTCCATTAATGTTACCCAGAATTCTCATTCTAGACATGGGAGAACATTAAAATGTTAAAATGTTGAGACTTATTGAACCTCGTATGAATATGCTTTAAACATGTTTAAAATGTTCTTTAAATATTAAATACATTTATCAGAACTTGGGATGTTTTTATTATTCATAGAATAAGAAGCAAGAGCCAGTAGCAAGTACGAAGGCTTAGTCCAGCGATAAAATACCCCTCCCCAAACAACCCAGGAGTCATGAAAGTGTGAAGGCACTCTTGTGGCAGGTTAGGAACAGTATGACTTGATGACAGTAATGAGTATGAATGATAAAAATAAAAAAATACACAGTACTTTACAGTGTAGCACTTATGACACAGGTTTCTGACAACACCGACCATTTGCACCATCAGGTCTCAACTTAAGTCAGTTGTAGCAAAGACCATTTTTTAAGGGCAACCCTACACCCAAAATTTGTCCGGGACCCAGTTTCGGTCAATCAGAGTGGTTTGCGCACATGGACCCCGTCACGTCAGCGGGTCTGCCTGATTCAGCTGATCCTCCAGTCTCCAACCATCCTCTAGGTCACCTAAGTGTTAGCTCCAGCTGTCATCACTCACTACCTGCCTGCATTTAAGCCACACACTCACACTTTGCGAAGTTTTGCCAAACTCCTGTTAGCATCTCTGAGCGCTCTACCTACTTTATTGTATATCTCTGGCTTCGACCTCGTTCTCCCTCTTGACCTCTCCTTCTAAAGGTTTCTCCCCTTCGGTTTAGTTTGCCTGTTGTCAGCTTCTCTGGTATTTGACCCTGTTTCTGTCCCTTTGACTTCCCCTGGCTTTCTCCTCTGGTTCAGTCTGCCTTCATGTCTGCCTTCCTGAATTTTGACCCTCACCTTTTTACACTACTCGTGACCAGACATTGTCATATTGCGTTGTTGACTCGCTCTCTGCTGTTTTGTAAAGCATTTGGTTTGTGCCATAAAGCTCACAGGTACCAAACTCCCTGAGGAAACTGGGAAAACAATATTTCTAACCCTAACACAAATGAAACAACTATCCTCTTTGGTTCTAAGCAAACACACAGCTAAAAGGTGCTTCTAACCCTACATAAACAAAGACCCTGCTGGTTTAACCAACAGCTCCTTCCATAGCCATCCTAAACCAAGTGACATGGTGGCTTTGCACCCGCTAGTCCTTTAGTGTTGATACATGTAAGTTAGCTGTTTAAATTTACGGCATTTAGCTGACGCTCTTATCCAGAGCGACTTACAAGGTTAATGACTACAGGTAGGCCAACGTAGTGTTAGGAGTCTTGCCCAAGGACTCTTATTGGTGTAGCTCAGCATAGTCACCCAAACTAGGAGTCGAACCCCAGTCTCCCACGCGTAGAGGTGGCACCCTGAGTAGTGATGTTACCCACTGAGCTACCCCAACCTCTTAAATGCTAACTGTTTAAGCAGCTAGCTTGTCTAAAGTGAATAGCTTTCATTCTAACAGATGTAGAATTTGGCTTTATGCCTTGGCACTAATTGGTGCCATGGTTTTAAGGTTATGCCCAGAAAATTACAACTGACTTAGCATGCACACCGAACTCTGTTGATGTACTCAGCGCCCAGGTGTTGTGCATAATTGGACTCACCTTTGTGAGCATGCAACATGCGCATGCATGTGGATGCGGGTTTACAGTTGCAATTTCCATTGTGCACTTTGTATATGCTTGTGTGGGGATCAGTAAACTCCACACTGCTTTCCGTACTGTCCTAATGACATGCTGTGCATAATGAAATCCTGTTTTCCTGCCCTCCACATTCTGGAAGTGTAGCCTTGGTGACTGTATGCTCTGCTGCCACCGAAGGATGTACTCAGGGCTGTTTTATGGGACGCACTGTGTGCAGATGTGTCTCTCCCTTTCTCTTTCTCACACACACTATTTTGAGCAGGAGTGTGTGTGTGTGTGTGTGTGTGTGTGTGTGGATGCCGTGGCGGTGCCTACTTCTACCACAGCACACAAGCTCCCATTGCGGCCCTTTTTAAAACGGGGTGTGATACAGTCTCATCTCCGGCCTCATGGCCGGCCCTGCCCTCAGAATAGCCCAGCAATCTCCGTTAATGACCCGGCCGTGACCAGCTGTCCCAAACCTTCGCTTCCCAAGCAAACACCAACACCATACCACAACCTGTCTTCTGCAGAAGGAGAGAGTCTACGGTGCCATTCGAAAGTATTTGAAAACAACTGCAGTGCTAGAAATTGTTACAGCCAACAATAAATAAAAATGGCTGCATCCAGACGCAGGTGTGGGATGGGAGTGCTGTTGGGAAGGAAGATAAAGGTACCAGGAACGATAAATGATGATGAATGTAGACCGATATGGACAATATTAATCGAACTACACATCCAGAAGTAGTGTCTCTCAGTCGGGAACAGTATCAGAGGGTCCTAATGGTGTCCTGTGATAATCCGTCCAGTGCAGTTTAAATATCCTCACACAGCTCCTGCAGTAACATGGGACCATCTTAGCACTGACCAACGAATCGGTGTGGTCAGTGCCAAGATGGACTAATTTTCTCTCTCTCTCTCTCTTGTTGCCTCCCTTTCTCTCTCTCTCGTTGCCCCCTTTCTCTTTCTCTCTCTTTCTCTCTCTCTCATTGCTCCCTTTCTCTTTCTCTCTCTCGTTGCACCCTTTCTCTCTCTCTCTCTCTCTCTTTCTCTTGTTGCCTCCCTTTCTCTCTCTCTCTCTCCTCTCTCTCATTGCCCCCTTTCTCTTTCTCTCAAATTGCCCCCTCTCTCTCTCTCTCTCTCTCTCTCGTTGCACCCTTTCTCTCTCTCTCTCTCTCTCTCTCTCTCTCTCTCTCTCCTCTCTCTCATTGCCCCCTTTCTCTTTCTCTCTCATTGCCCTCTCTCTCTCTCTCTCTCTCTCTCTCTCTCTCTCTCTCTCTTTCTCTCTCATTGCCCTCTTTCTCTTTCTCTCTCATTGCCCTCTTTCTCTCTCTCTCTCTCGTTCTCTCTCTCTCTTTCTGTCTCGTTGCACCCTTTATCTCTCTCTCTCTCTCTCTCTCTCTCTCTCTCTTTTTCTCTCTCTCACTCACTCACTCACTCACACTCTCTCTCTCTCTCTCTCTTGTTGTCTCCCTTTCTCTCTCTCTCATTGCCCCCTTTCTCTTTTCTCTCTCTCTCTCTCGTTGCACCCTTTCTCTCTCTCTCTCTCTCTCTCTCTCTCCTTCTCTCTCTCCCCTCTCTCTCTCCTTTCTCTCTCTCCTTTCTCTCTCTCTCTATCTCTCTCTCTCTCTAGCCCCCTCTTTCTCTTTCTCTCATCATTGGCTATCTATCTCTCTCTCTCTTTTGTTCTCTCTCTCTCTTTCTCTCTCTCTCTCTCTCTCGTTCTCATCGTCGTTGCACCCCTTTCCTCTCTTCTCTCTCTCTCTCTCTCTCTCTCTCCCCCTCTCTCTCTCTCTCTCTCTCTCTCTCTCTCTCTCTCTCTCTCTCTCTCTCTCTCTCTCTCTCATATGTCATCACTGAAGATGACCTGCTGCCATTCTGAGTCACTCCATGACTAGGGTTGCCGCCCGTCCTGTAAAATACGGATTCGTCCTTTATTTGTTACGTCATCATTTGCGTTTCCGTATTTCCGTACATGTCCGATATACACGTCTGTCACACGCACTCGAATAATCACACTCTCCCCCAAACAGCCCCCCAAACAGCCCCCCTTCACTGCCCCCCCCCCCCACCACCACCCCAACCGGACTTAGCTAATCTACGGGACGTGATTATGTTCCTTATTTTGAACATGTCACTCACACATGACCACGCCACCGCCTCCGCCCCCACCCCGTCCTTTATGTTCATTTCTGAGAGGTGGCAAGCCTGTGCATGACAGGTATGCCACCATTGCAGTCTTTGGCGACATCAGTGTGGTGTTAAGGGCAGTCATCATAACGGTCTGTCTGCCAAATGGCCGTCTGATACCAGTCGTGCAGGAGTTGGCACTAACAGGATGACCCATGGAGGCATCAGTGCTAGCTGAATGTGGGATATCATGGCTGGGTCAGTCAGGTACAGCGATAAGACCTGCCTTTGCATGCCTCACCGAGTTTCATTCCTGTCGGTTGATTCAGTGCAACTGTTCATTTGATGAGGGGTGTGTCCTGATGATACCGTTTGCCCCGTAGAACATAGGGAAGCATGATGCATGTTTCTTCAGTGTACAGATCATTAACTTCGTGAATGACGGAATTGATCACCGTGCATTACACATGCGCAGCTTCAGTAACTTGATTGCTCTTGGCAGGAATACTCCATTTGGAACGGTGGCTAATGTGTGTGGATGCCGTAGCGGTGCCTACTTCTACCACAGCACACAAGCTCCCATTGCGGCCCTTTTTAAAACGGGGTGTGATACAGCCTCATCTCCGGCCTCATGGCCGGCCCTGCCCTCAGAATAGCCCAGCAATCTCCGTTAATGACCCGGCCGTGACCAGCTGTCCCAAACCTTCGCTTCCCAAGCAAACACCAACACCATACCACAACCTGTCTTCTGCAGAAGGAGAGAGTCTACAGTGCCATTCGAAAGTATTTGAAAACAACTGCAGTGCTAGAAATTGTTACAGCCGACAATAAATAAAAATGGCTGCATCCAGAAGGAGGTGTGGGATGGGAGTGCTGTTGGGAAGGAAGATAAAGGTACCAGGAACGATAAATGATGATGAATGTAGACCGATATGGACAATATTAATCGAACTACACATCCAGAAGTAGTGTCTCTCAGTCGGGAACAGTATCAGAGGGTCCTAATGGTGTCCTGTGATAATCCGTCCAGTGCAGTTTAAATATCCTCACACAGCTCCTGCAGTAACATGGGACCATCTTAGCACTGACCCACTCGAAATCGGTGTGGTCAGTGCCAAGATGGACTAATTTTCTCTCTCTCTCTCTCTTGTTGCCTCCCTTTCTCTCTCTCTCGTTGCCAGCTCCTCTTGCTCTTTTTCTCTCTTCTTTCTCTCTCTCTCAGATTGGCTCATTGCTCACTTTCTCTTATCTCTCATCTCGTTGCACTTAGCAGTCTCCCTTTCTCTCTCTCTCTCTCTCTCTTTCTCTTGTTGCCTCCCTTTCTCTCTCTCTCTCTCCTCTCTCTCATTGCCCCCTTTCTCTTTCTCTCAAATTGCCCCCTCTCTCTCTCTCTCTCTCTCTCTCGTTGCACCCTTTCTCTCTCTCTCTCGTTGCCTCCCTTTCTCTCTCTCTCTCTCTCTCTCCTCTCTCTCATTGCCCCCTTTCTCTTTCTCTCTCATTGCCCTCTCTCTCTCTCTCTCTCTCTCTCTCTCTCTTTCTCTCTCATTGCCCTCTTTCTCTTTCTCTCTCATTGCCCTCTTTCTCTCTCTCTCTCTCGTTCTTTCTCTCTCTTTCTGTCTCGTTGCACCCTTTATCTCTCTCTCTCTCTCTCTCTCTCTCTCTCTCTCTCTCTCTCTCTCTCTCTCTTTTTCTCTCTCTCACTCACTCACTCACTCACACTCTCTCTCTCTCTCTCTCTCTCTCTCTCTCTCTTGTTGTCTCCCTTTCTCTCTCTCTCATTGCCCCCTTTCTCTTTTCTCTCTCTCTCTCTCGTTGCACCCTTTCTCTCTCTCTCTCTCTCTCTCTCTCTCTCTTTCTCTTTCTCTTGTTGCCTCCCTTTCTCTCTCTCTCTCTCCTCTCTCTCATTGCCCCCTTTCTCTTTCTCTCTCATTGCCCTCTTTCTCTCTCTCTCTTGTTCTCTCTCTCTCTTTCTCTCTCTCTCTCTCTCTCTCGTTCTCTCTCGTTGCACCCTTTTTCTCCCTCTCTCTCTCTCTCTCTCTCTCTCTCTCTCTCTCTCTCTCTCTCTCTCTCTCTCTCTCTCTCTCTCTCTCTCGTCATCACTGAAGATGACCTGCTGCCATTCTGAGTCACTCCATGACTAGGGTTGCCGCCCGTCCTGTAAAACACGGATTCGTCCTTTATTTGTTACGTCATCATTTGTTCCGTATTTCCGTACATGTCCGATATACACGTCTGCCACACACACATGAATGATCACCCTCTCCCCCAAACACCACCCTTGCAGCCCCCCTTCACCACCCCACCCCCCCAACCGGACTCGGCTAAACTACGGGACGCGATTATGTTCCTTACTTTGAACACGTCACTCACACATGACCACGCCACCGCCTCCGCCCCCGCCCCGTCCTTTATGTTCATTTCTGAGAGGTGGCAAGCCTATCCATGACAGGTATGCCACCATTGCAGTCTTTGGCGACATCAGTGTGGTGTTAAGGGCAGTCATCGTAACGGTCCGTCTGCCAATGGTGCTGGCACTAACAGGA
>JAMWET010006270.1:90000-110000 GCA_024036415.1 Prochilodus magdalenae
ATTCCCTTTATCAGTTACCACTATGAGAAAGACCAGAGAATTCAGCAGTGACGCACCACAAAAGGATGTTGACCTGCACAAATCAGGAAACGGCAACAAGAAAAGAGTTGAAGAGTTGGAAATACCCCTTTTCCAGGGTGAGGACAGTGATGCAGAAGTTATTGCAGCTGCAGATGTTAGGAATCACCCTGGAAAAGGACCTATATTTACAGGATATGTCCTCAGGCACAGTGAGGAATTGCAGACCTTAGTTGGCCTTGGGGTCAGAATGTCTCCCAACCTACAATAAGACAGTGCCCACATGACCACAGGTTGTTTGGGAGGGTTGCCAGAAGAAAGCCTTCAGTGGGACAGTGTTTTATGGCCAGATGAGACCAAATCACCAGAGCTTTGTGGCGGTAAACACCAGAGGATCTGGTGTAGACACGAAGACAGTCATGCAGTGAAGTATATAGGTGGATCTGCGATGACAACGTGGGTCTGTTTCTTTCTAAAGCCATGGACAGTGTATTTGGATACATGGTATCACAGACTCCAAGTACCAGCAGAAACCAAAGCGAAATCTGACCGCCTTAGCCGGGAAGCTTAGACTGGTCATCTCATAATCAACCTGAATATAGTACACTGACCACAGAGTCAAGGTTTTGCCATGGTCATCCCAGGCCTCAGACCTAAACCCCATAGAAAAACTGTGGTGTGGATTGACACGTATTTAACTAAGCCAGACTTACCAGAAATGTGTGTGTGTGCGTATATAGATATATACAGTGGGGTGCAAAAGTTTTCCTGATTTACCTTTATAAAGCATTGATTGTTTGGATAAAAAAATTGCGTAAAATATATCATATAGGGGACAAACACAGTGATATTTGAGAAGTGAATGAAGTTGATATGAAGTTTATATGATTTACAGAAAGTGTGCAATAATTGTCTAAACAAAAGTAGGCAGGTGCATAAATTTGGGCACCAAAAAAAACCATAACTCAATATTTAGTAGATCCTCCTTTCGCAGAAATAACAGCCTCTAAACGCTTCCTATAGCTTCTAATGAGAGTCTGGATTGTGGCTGAAGGTATTTTAGACCATTCTTTGGGATGTGGGTTGACTCTGACTGTTCTCAACATCCTTCTCTTCTGTTTATTTGAGATTTTTCTTGGTCGGCCACTTCGAGCCTTGACTTGAACTGTGCCTGTGGTCTTCCATTTTCTCACAATGTTTCTCACAGTGGAGACTGAAAGCTGAAATCTCTGAGATAGCTTTCTGTATCCTTCCCCTAAACCATGCCGGTGAACAATCTTTGTTTTTGGAGTCACCTGTGTATGGAGGTCAAGGGTCATTGAACTTACCAAACCAAATTTGAGTTCCAATAATTAGTTCTAAAGGTTTTGAAATCAATAAAATGACAACAGTGCCCAAATTTATGCACCTGCCTACTTTTGTTTAACCAATTATTGCACACTTTCTGTAAATCATATAAACTTCATTTCACTTCTCAAATATCACTGTGTTTGTCCCCTATATGATATATTTAACGCACTTTTTTTATCCAAACAATCAATGCTTTATAAAGGTAAGTCAGGAAAACAAGGCTGCCCAAACTTTCACACCCCACTGTATATATATATATATATATATATATATATATATAGTACAAATATGTAAATATTAAAAATATATTATACTATATATATATATATATATATATATATATATATATATATATATATACACTAGTATACTATATACAATTCTAGAGTATATAAACTTATATAAATATAGGAACACTATAGAAATGTTAATAGAGTATACAAACTTATATAAATACAGTAACACTATATACATATATTATAAATAGAGTATATCAAATATATTAATATAAATGATTCAAGTTGTTCATATTTTAAATAATATCTTGAATAAAAAACAAAAGAATAAGCTGTAAAGAATGTTTTTCTACCACCCGTTTTGCTCATGAATTCCAGGGGTGAGTTCACTGTAAACAAAAAGAGAATACAAAAAAAAAAATATTAATTAAATAATAATTTTTAGGGTGCTTTTTTAGCTGTGCCAAATCCTAGCACTATCCATATATTTATATTACAATTAGAAAATAAGACTTTTGATTTTTTAAAAAGCAAAAGTAAAAAAAAAAGTTCTTTAGATTTAACGCGAGTGGAAATTTACAGAAAACTGCAGGGGACTAGTTTTTCCCCATAACTGGGCCTTGAGATCGAAGTTATATTTTTGAGGGCATGTTTGTATTGTTTGTATCTTCATAAACAGAAATGGACGTGCACATTCCCTTCTTCTGACACTGTAGGTTAAGAGTGGTCCACCATCCCTCAAAAACATAAGGAGACTCTGTGGTCAGAAACTGACCATTAATGAGTGACTGATGATGAGAATCACTAACATTGTGCATCAAAAGATTGACCACATTATCTAACCACACCAAGACGGAGCTACAGGGCAGGGGGGCTCTAAAACAGTGTGTTCTATCAGAGAACATATTCACATATTTACATCAGTGTTCATATATTTACAAAAAGTAAACCGAGAAGAAGTTAAATATGCATGGTCATACGGGTGTGTTATTTCCATATATGTAAACATATTTGTGTATGTGCTTGTTTCAGTTTGTCCAGCAGGTTTCTATGGTCAGGGCTGTGAACAGAAGTGTACATGTGACCAAGGTGCTTCCTGCCACCATGCCACAGGCCAGTGTGTTTGTGAGCCAGGCTGGACGGGGCTCAGCTGCGACAAACGTGAGTAGTGTGTAGGAATTACCAACAAGTTTAATTCCTATACATTTTTATACAAGACTTATACATTGTGATACATAGATTCAGTTGAAAACAAGGGACAGGGGCTGTGTTCAACATAGCCTACTACAGTTTGTGCCCAGAGTAGTAAGTAGTATTTAGTTTATGACCAACATTAGTTTCCCAGTATGTCAGTGATGATATTCGGGTATGCAGCCAGAGCTATCTTTATATTTGTAAGCTTCCCGGACCAAAAATAAGCCAGGTGACTAAATGTACCTAACAGATTTGACAGAGTTCTTCCATTTAATAAAGCAAATTTACTGTATAGATAAGGAGGGTAAAATGGTAACTAAAGGCTGAACCTTCCACACAGCAGCAGGTTTTCAGGGTTGTGCTGAATCACTCTGCTTATTATTCAGTCCAAATACAGGGGTTGGACAATGAAACTGAAACACCTGTCATTTTAGTGTGGGGGGTCTCATGGCTAAATCGGACCAGCCTGGTGGCCAATCTTCATTAACTGCACATTGCACCAGTAAGAGCAGAGTGTGAAGGTTCAGTTAGCAGGTAAGAGCACAGTTCTGCTCAAAATACTGCAATGCACACAACATTATGGGTGACATACCAGAGTTCAAAAGAGGACAGATTGTTGGTGCACGTCTTGCTGGCGCATCTGTGACCAAGACAGCAAGTCTTTGTGATGTATCAAGAGCCATGGTATCCAGGGTAATGCCAGCATACCACCAAGAAGGACGAACCACATCCAACAGGATTAACTGTGGACGCAAGAGGAAGCTGTCTGAAAGGGATGTTCGGGTGCTAACCCGGATTGTATCCAAAAAACATAAAACCATGGCTGCCCAAATGAAGCTGTATTGGCCGCAAAAGGAGGCCCTACACCATACTAATAAATGATTGTGGTCTAAAACCAGGTGTTTCAGTTTCATTGTCCAACACCTGTAGCTACAAATGTAATAAATGAAGTGAAAACCCTTCAGCACATCTCCAAAACACAAGTGTTTGGAAACCAAACAGGTGAATCCAAAAGTCAACTAGCAACGGTTATTAAACTGTGAGTGTTGAGAGTTGAGCAAAATATGTCTGGTTGGGTTGAGATGGGTCTTATCAGTACTTTGCTTGATGTTGGCAGGCTAGTCGAGCTTGTGTAATATGGCATAGGCCTCTGTCGAATACTGGAGTACAATATACTACTGCTGAAGAGTAGCATGCAGCATACAGTATGTACACTATAAAGTATATACTGGAACAGAATCCAGTACACAGTAAATACTGATGCATTATACTGTATATACTGATGCAGGATGCGGTACACGGTATATCCTGATGGGGAATGCAGTATTCAGTATGTTAATGCTGATTTTGAGCAGTCTCACCTGTTTAAATAGAGTAAATACATTCTTGTCTGATTACTTTATTTATGGTGTGTGTGTGTGTTATGTATTTGTGTGTGTGTGTGTGTTATATGTTTGTGTGTGCGTGTGTGTGTGTGTGTGTGTGTGTGTGTTTGTGTTTGTGTTTGTGTTATGTGTGTGTGTGTGTGTGTGTGTTATGTATGTGTGTGTGTGGGTGTTTGTGTATGTGTATGTGTATGTGTGTGCGTGTGCGTGTGCGTGTGCGTGTGCGTGTGTGTGTGTGTGCGTGTGTCTGTGTATGTGTATGTGTATGTGTATGTGTATGTGTATGTGTATGTGTATGTGTATGTGTGTGTGTGTGCGTGTGCGTGTGCGTGTGTGTGTGTGTGTTTGTGTGTTTTAGCCTGTCCCCCTGGCTGGTTTGGTGAAAACTGTTCGCAGGTGTGCAAGTGTCCAGTGGGTGTGCCCTGTGATCATGTGACCGGCAGGTGCAGCTGTTCAGCAGGATATATGGGGAGCAGCTGTGAGAAAAGTGAGAATTTCTCTCTTTTTGTTTAATTCCATCCATCCATCCATCCATCCATCCATCCATCATCCATTTGTTCATCTATAAACCCTTTCATAAATACATTTATTAGAATTAGCAGCCATCCATCAGTGTATTAATTTATACATGCATTCCTTTGTCTGAAAGAGCCCTTATGCTACATCTCCCTGTACTGTACTGTTCCCTTGAGATCCACTTATGACATTAGGTTATTTATTTATTCATTTTTGTACCAAACGTACTAAATGGTGATCAGGCTAAGAATACCTGTGGGGTGTAAGTGACAGGATTCATAGGTAGTGGTAGGTGGTACAGTGCAGTGAATGTCTCATTCGATGTGTGGAAAATGGCTCCAAAGCAGATGTTAGTGATTGGCTAAAAGGAGTGACTGCATCTGGGCATGCCAAAGACCATAGTGTGAAAGAAGTAGCTGGATCTGCAGGTGTATGGAAGCATGCGGTCATACGGTCAACCATTAGTGGCTAAAATCCTAGTCTACAGGTTATTGTGCCAGGAGAGGCATCTACCATATCTGGCTCAACTGTGCTATACATCCAGAAACGTGCCCAGTCCATGCCAAATCCAATCCCAGCTGTGATTTGTGCTCGTGGTTACACGCTATTGGCCACAGGTGAGTGTTTTTTGGTCCGATGGGTTTATATGTAAGCTTGGCTGCCCTGTATGGGCTGAAACACCTCTTATAACTTCAGTGTGAATGGTTGGTTATGATCTGTTTTAGACTGAAACAGTGGATGTGCGACATCACAAAGACAACATCCTCTCCATATGTGGACGGCAGAGTTAATGATATGTTTTGAAACTGTAGCTGTGTTTATACACTACGTTAAACTCTTTTATTGGATACAAGTGTGGTTTTCCATGATAAAGGTCCTAACGAATGATCTGTGTTCGCTGTCATTCATCTCTCCAGTTGTTCTGTTAGTTTTCTTACTGTGCCGTATAAAAGCGAATGAGCCAAATGCTCACTCCGACTCTTTAGGCTGCTTTCATCACCACCCCACCCCGACCCCTCTCTCTTTCTCTCCATGGATCTGAAACATCTGATAAAGGTTAGCGCGCAGTGCCAACTTAAACAGCAGGCTTTGTTTTTGTCTGTGCTCGGATAAGAGCTCTACAGTGGAGCAGACACACACACACACACACACACACACACAGTGCTTCAGACATGCCTAATGACAACAGTCTAATTACTCTCTTTTAGACTGGAGTCAAAGCTTATCACTCACACATGCCATCACAGCGCACACATACACACACAGACACGCTGGCTGCAGTCTTCTCATTCACCCAAAACATGAGAGTACACAATAGTGTGAGACACTAATGTCTAGGAGTGCAACAATATGCAAAGTTCACGATACGATATGTGTTGCTGTTTTTGTATCTCGATATTTTTATACAGATTAAGATACGACGTATTTATTTTATTTTTACTTTTATTTCGTTATCATAACAATCCATTCCATCCAAAACAATAATAAATCCAAGAAAAATGTGGGGTCTATAAGCTACATCTCAAAATTTAAGAAAGGTAACAGGTTTATTAAATTCAAATATTGATTTTATTTGCAAGAAGTGTCTGATATGGCTCAACACTTCTGGCATACTACCAATTTCAAATAGAGGTGGACTCTGCAACCGAATAGAGGTGGACTCTGCAACCGAATAGAGGTGGACTCTACAACTGAACAGAGATGGACTCTACAACCAAATAGAGATGGACTCTCTGACTGCATGAAAGTGGACTCTGCAATTAAAAAAATAGAGATGGACTCTACAACTGAATAGAGATGGACTCTACAACTGAATAGAGGTGGACTCTACAACCGAATAGAGATGGACTCTTTAACGAAATAGAGATGGACTCTACAACTAAATAGAGGTGGACTCTACAACTGAATAGAGATGGACTCTATAACTGAATAGAGGTGGACTCTTTAACGAAATAGAGGTGGACTCTACAACCAAATAGAGGTGGACTTTACAACTAAATAGAGGTGGACTCTACAACTAAATAGAGGTGGACTCTACAATCGAATAGAGATGGACTCTACAACTAAATAGAGGTGGACTCTACAACCGAATAGAGATGGACTCTACAACCGAATAGAGATGGACTCTACAACCAAATAGAGATGGACTCTACAACTAAATAGAAGTGGACTCTTTAACAAAATAGAGATGGACTCTAATGAAATAGAGATGGACTCTTCAACCAAATAGAGATGGACTCTACAACTGAACAGAGATGGACTCTTTAACGAAATAGAGGTGGACTCTACAACCAAATAGAGATGGACTCTACAACCGAATAGAGGTGGACTCTACAACCGAATAGAGATGGACTCTACAACCGAATAGAGGTGGACTCTACAACCAAATAAAGGTGGACTCTACAACCGAATAGAGATGGATTCTACAACCAAATAGAGATGGACTCTACAACTGAATAGAGATGGACTCTACAACCAAATAGAGATGGACTCTACAACCAAATAGAGATGGACTCTACAACCGAATAGAGGTGGACTCTACAACCTAATAGAGATGGACTCTACAACTGAATAGAGGTGGACTCTACAACCGAATAGAGGTGGACTCTACAACCGAATAGAGATGGACTCTACAACTGAATAGAGGTGGACTCTACAACCGAATAGAGATGGACTCTACAACTGAATAGAGATGGACTCTACAACCGAATAGAGATGGACTCTACAACTGAATAGAGGTGGACTCTACAACCGAATAGAGATGGACTCTACAACTGAATAGAGATGGACTCTTTAACGAAATAGAGATGAACTCTAACGAAATAGAGATGGACTCTACAACTGAACAGAGATGGACTCTTTAACGAAATAGAGGTGGACTCTACAACTGAATAGAGGTGGCCTCTACAACCGAATAGAGATGGACTCTACAACCAAATAGAGATGGACTCTACAACTGGATAGAGGTGGACTCTACAACTGAATAGCGGTGGACTCTACAACCGAATTGAGATGGACTCTATAACTAAATAGATGTGGACTCTACAACTGAATAAAGGTGGACTCTACAACCGAATAGAGGTGGACTCTACAACTGAATAGAGGTGGACTCTACAACCGAATAGAGGTGGATTCTACAACCGAATAGAGGTGTACTCTACAACTGAATAGAGGTGGCCTCTACAACCGAATGGAGATGGACTCTACAACCAAATAGAGGTGGACTCTACAACTGAATAGAGGTGGACTCTACAACTGAATAGAGGTGGACTCTACAACTGAATAAAGGTGGACTCTACAACCGAATAGAGATGGACTCTATAATTGAATAGAGGTGGACTTTACAACTGAATGGACTCTCTGACTGCATGAAAGTGGATTCTGCAACGAGATAGAGGTGTCCTCTCCTGCTGAACTGAAGTGGACTCTGTAACCAAGTTGGAGGGCGGGACAGCCCTTTTTTATGTTCTCACAAATAGAGGTGGACTCCACAACCTAATAGAGATGGATTCTCCAACTGAATAAAAAAGGACTCCGCAATTTAAAACAGTAGTGGACTCTTAGCCAAATAGAGATGGACTTTCCAGCTAATCTGAATTGGACTCTGTAACCAAATCAAAGGGGGCGGGGCGGGGGCACCACTTCTTTACATGTTCTCACAAAAGTTCAGTCTACCATTTGCTATCTGTCTTTATCCCGTAAGAGCCCACAGTGGCGTATGTGTCACAAGCCTTTAAAAATCTGTTCTTTGTACAGCTTTACCCTTCACCTGAACACATGGAGTCCCTGAGTGACCTGTACCCAACATCCTGGATGCAGTCACATGACAGCTGACAATATGCAGAATAGAGTATACAGTATATCTGTATGGAGAATGGAGTTGACAATATGACCTAATTTAGGCTTGTTTTTGTACTCATTTAGAAGCTCTAATTTTCATATACTCATATATATATATATATAACATATACCCATATTCTATATTACACATACCCATATTCTATATTACATATACCCATATTCTATATTACACATACCCATATTCTATATTACACATACCCATATTCTATATTACATATACCCATATTACATACTGTATACCCATATTCTATATTGTATATACCCGTATTCTATATCACATATACCCATATTCTATATTACATATACATACACCCATATTCTATATTACACATACCCATATTCTATATTACATATACATACATCCATATTCTATATTACATATACCCATATTCTGTATTACATATACATATACCCATATTCTATATTACATATACATACATCCATATTCTATATTACATATACATACACCCATATTCTATATTACATATACATACACCCATATTCTATATTACATATACCCATATTCTATATTACATATACATACACCCATATTCTATATTACATATACATACACCCATATTCTATATTACATATACCCGTATTCTATATTACATATACATACACCCATATTCTATATTATATATACCCATATCTATATTACATATACCCATATTCTATATTACACATACCCATATTCTATATTACATATACATACACCCATATTCTATATTACATATACCCATATTCTATATTACATATACATACACCCATATTCTATATTACACATACCCATATTCTATATTACATATACATACATCCAAATTCTATATTACATATACCCATATTCTATATTACATATACCCATATTCTATATTACACATACCCATATTCTATATTACACATACCCATATTCTATATTACATACACCCATATTCTATATTACATACACCTATATTCTATATTACATATACATATACCCATATTCTATGTTATATATACCCATATCTACATTCCATGTACCCATATTCTATATAACATATACGTATTCTGACGCCATTTCTAGAACACCATGATGGAATACCAGTTATGAAATCATTATTGTTGTGACATACACTTACAGAAGACACCATGTGACCTCTTTGTCACAGTAAGACTATTTTATGATTTTTATGACCTTTTTATTATTTTCCCTTAGGGGGAAACGTGTCTGGGCTCTAATGGGTTATTGTATTCAACAGTTTTTTCAACTCACCATTTCAAACAGCTTGGTGAATCGACTATCCAAGGCAGACAAAGCGGTAATAAGCTGCTTAGAATGTGTCATGACTCCTCTGTTGATGTCAGACGTAAATCTAGACAGATCTTTAAGAGCTACAGTGCCCGCAGGAAATCCTGCTGATCTCATCCTGGTGACCCTTTTCCCTTTCTGTCTCTCTGTGAAGTGTGTGTGCAGGGCCGGTATGGACTGAACTGTTCTCGGGTGTGTGTGTGTCCTGGACCTCAGCAGCTGTGTCACCATGTTACTGGCAGGTGCACCTGTCCACCTGGTTACTACGGCAACCACTGCCAACTCAGTAAGCCAGCAATTGGTAGAACAACAGTGGCCGTCCACTTCCCTAAGTGCACCTCCTTGTTTCTACACACTTTTACACTGTAGTCCTTCTGTTTCTCTGTATACTTTGTTACCCCGTCAATGGTCAGGACCCCCACAGGACCACCACAGAGCACATGTGGGTGGTGGACAATTCTCATCACTGCAGTGACACTGACGTGGTGGTGGTGTGTTAGTGTGCTAGTCCACCTCATAGCTCATCTGCAACTTCTAGTCCTTCATCAGTGGTCACAGGATGCCGCCCACAAGATGCTGTTGGCTGGATAGCTTTGGTTGGTGGTTTGTTCTCAGTCCAGTAGGGACAGTGAGGCGTCCAATAGCACTGCTGTGTCTGATTCACTCACACCTGCATAACACACACTAACACATCACCATCATGCCAGTGTCACCAGGGCTTCCTGACCAATGAAGAACAGGGTTAAGGGGGATAACAAAGTATACGGAGAAGCAGATGGACTACAGTCTGTAATTGTAGCGCTACAATGCGCTCCTGTGGCGCTGATATAATGGACAGTGAGTGTAGTGTTAAGTACACAATGAGGTGCACAATATAATGGCTAGTCTGTTTATATGGTCTAATATTAATAACGAAATGCTAATCAAAATGCTTCAATATAGCATCTGTTATGTCGGACACAGAATAAGGCCTAGAGTAAGAGTAGCTACTGTCAGTTCATCATAAGATCTTCACTAACATTAAAATGTAGTTCATTACTCAACACTTGGTCTTGAACATCATATGTGTGTGTGTGTTGGGTGTGTTTGTTCCTCTCAGAGTGCAGAGAGGGCACCTATGGGCCGGGCTGTAAAAGGAGATGCCGCTGCGCCAATGGTGGGCGCTGTGATTTCAAGACTGGTACCTGCCTCTGCCAACCAGGGTACCTTGGAGCCAACTGCAGCACCAGTAAGAACTTACCAGTCACCAGTCATAAGCTAACAAGTCAGTCACTTGTAGGCTGCCTTTGTTTGTCTTATGGTTTGGAAGAATGATCAGTTATCAGTTTTATAATTGAAATATACACAGCCTGTATATTTCACCATCAAAAGAATAGTTGCACCCAGAACGACGTGTGGGATTCCAGTGCTGTTGGGAAGGAAGATAAAGGCTACCGGGAAAAATAGGTGATGATACATTTAGACTGCTATGGGTAATATTTATCGAGCTACACATACAGAAGTCTGTCTCTCAGTATGGCTTCTATGTTTGCTAATGCATGGAGGTGTAGAGGTTCTATATGGTGTCCTGTGATAATCCATCCCATGCAGCTTGAATATCCTCACACAGTTCCTGCAGATGGTGCAGTAGGTGTGGAGGTGGAGTGACACCAGGCCTTCTGGGTGTGGGACACATGACAGCATACGTTCGTCTTGGTGTTGACCACGGTGCCTCCACACACAGATTCATTGGTTGCCTCCACCAAGACAAAAGCAGGACTCGTCATTCTGCCATTCTGAGTCTGGCATGACACCGTTGCAGTTGTGGTGTTAAGGGCAGTCCCTGTAATGATCTGTGTGCATGTAGTGGTCCTGCCAATGGTGCTGGCGTTAACAGGATGACTTATGAAGGGCATCACTGCTCGCTTAATATCCACAATCGTGGCTGTTGGGTCAGTCAGGTACACAGATAAGGCCTGTCCATCACATGTTCAGCTGAGCGTGATGTCAGATCTACCCACCAAGTTTCATATTTGTCGATTGATTCCTTCTGGGTGCAACTATCTGTGTTGTCCTGTTCTTGATCACTAAATGATCAAAATTTAGAAAGTGCTGTTCTCTGTCATTTCTCATTTGTGCTTTAGGCTGTCCTGCTGGGCACTATGGGAAGGACTGTGCGAAGGCCTGCTCATGTGGGGAGGGAGGACAGTGCCACCCAGTGTCTGGGAGGTGCACTTGCGCACCAGGAAGAACAGGGCACTCTTGCCAAGAAGGTAATGAACATTGTTAGCTAAGCTTTCCACTGGGAGAAACTAAGGCAGGTAACATAATGACATCACTTTAACCTGTTAATGATTAAAAGAGCTTAGCTTCCTCGCCACTGGTGGGCTTATCCATGCCAATACGGAAATGCTGGAACCAGACTTAACGTACTTGGGCCAGTAAACAATCCGATACACTGTTTGGTGTGGCACATGGGCTTGCAAATAAGACTGACATGCAGACAAGCTTTCTACACAAGTCGCCATGGCAACACTAGCTCCACCATCTCGCTAGCAATGCACTCCATGCACTTCCAATCAAAAACCTTTCCTCCAAATCTCCAAATCGTCCTGTATAAAATATGTTCACATATTTATCTGTCATCACTTCAACAAAGAGAAAGGTAACAATCTACCAAGCCTTGGTAAAAATCCTCTCTACCCTTGGAGAAAGTGTTGGGTTTCATGTGGCTGGTCTACTCTCGCCCTGTTAGAGTAGCTGCATTGATGAAAATGTGGAACGAGGCCACCCTGCAAACCTCCACTCACTGTGCAATGTGGCAGAGCTCTCCATTGAAATGAATAGGACGCAGTGAGGCACAGTTGCAAGTGTCTGAATCATGCTGGATGCTCACCGGCTGTCGGCACACCGCCTGGTTACATTTCTGATGTATGGAGCTCAATGAGCCGCTAGTACAAGAAAACAAGCTCTGTGTTCTTATTCCCTTTACTTGTGGTAATGTTAGGAGTTTGGTTGGTTGGTTGGTTTATAAGCTAGGCCGTAAACACGTTACAATCTATCAATAAGCAGTTATAACATATAGAAGGCAAAAGTGAGTTCAGTAAAAGATCAGTAAACATCCAAATCTGGGCTTTAACAGTGTAAAAGGCCACCCAGCTGCTTGTCCAGTCTCTGGTCATTTCAAGGCTAGACTACTGCAACTCGATCCTGGCTGGTCTTCCTCTGCGGGCCATCAGGCCCTTGCAACTTGTCCAGAACGCTGCAGCCCGTCTCATCTTCAATCTTCCAAAGTTCACCCACGTCACTCCACTGCTGCGCTCCCTTCACTGGCTTCCTGTCGTTGCCCGCATCAGATTTAAAACTCTGATGCCTACAAAGCCAAGAATGGACCAGCGCCTCCCTACCTTATGGCAATGGTGAAGAGTCGAGCTGTACCTCGAGTCCTTCAAGCTTCAAGTACAGCTCGACTGGAACCGCCATCCCTGAGGACTCACGGAAGACAAGCGTCCAGACTCTTCTCTGTCCTGGCTCCCAGATGGTGGAATGAACTCCCACTGGGCGTCAGAGTCTCTTGCGGTCTTCAAACGCAGACTGAAGACCCATCTCTTCGTAATGCACTTGAGTGAGTGAGCTCTAGTAGAGGTGTAAGTTCTGTAATGACCTTTTCTCCTCTATAGGAATGAGCACTGGACTGGGGTTGCCAGGTAATGGTTTACTTGTGTGTGTGTGGCTGTGTATTAATCTCTAGGTACCAGAACTGGCCCCCTGTTCGGGCATTGCCTGAGCTTGTGGTGAGTTCTAGGCTCTAAGCTTCCTGTACTAGCTGGAATACTATCCAACGGAACACTAAGCAGTAGGCTTACAGGTCTTTTTTAAATGAAGCTTTAAAACCCAGCGATTTACACCTGTACCTGCCCAGATAGCGAAATCGTTCCCCATTTTTATCTGGCCCACTTGCCACAAGGATTGATGGCACCTGGGCTGCCCACTCCTGGCTGCAAGATGTGGGCTACATCTTGCTCACATGCATTTTGCCACTGGGCAGCACTACCACACCTGTGCCAGATGTGGACCAGAGCTGTTTTGGAACATGTGGGTCATATGAGTTTTTGTGTATGCGGGTAACTTTTTGGCTGACATGCTGTTTGCCACTTGCTGTGCCATATCTGTGCCAGAGGTGGACCAGGTTTGTTTTGGGACATGTGGCGCAAATGCGTGTTTTGAATACTGTATGCGGGCCACTTTTGGCTCACATGGTTTTTGGACCAGATCTGTTTTTGGAACAAGTGGGTCATATGTGTTTTTATGTATATGGCCCATTTCTGGCTTACATTCAGTTTGAGATTAGCCAGCACTGCCGTATCTGTGCCAGAAGAGGACCAGATCTGTTTTGGAACGTGTGGGTCATATGCGGTTTTATGTATATGGGCCACTTTTTGCTCACATGCAGTTTGCCACTTGGCAGAGCTGCCATAGCAGGGTTACAAGTGGACCACATCATGAACATGTGAGTCATCTGAGTTTGTATGTATGTGGGCCACTTTTGGCTTACGTTAAATTTGCCACTTGGCAGCATTTGTGCCAGATGTGGGCCAAATCCTGGTCATCTATTTGGGCTACGAATTGCAAAAGATCAGGAAGCCTTGCTAAAAATGGTCTGTGATTTGCTTCAGTCAGTCGATGTCATGTATAACCTAGGACTTAACGTTTTGTGGAAAATGTATTAATGTGATTCGTCTGACCAATATCCTGATTGCAATTGGAATGGCATCATTGTGCTTCAGTTAAGCTCTAGAACCTTTAATTGGTTGGTGTAGCTCAGCGGATAACACCACTACCCGCCAAATAGCCACCACCACACGTGGGAGACCGGGGTTCTAATCCTGGGCTGGGTGATGCTGTGCTGCACCAATAAGAGTCCTTGGGCAAGACTCCTAACACTACGTTGGCCCTCCTGTAATGTGATTAACCTTGTAAGTCGCTCTGGATAAGATCATCAGCTAAATGCCTGTAATGTAAATGTGATTCCCCTCAAGTTGCATATTACTTTTCTCAGACTAGTAGCTTGCAGTGTGCCAGACTGCCGGTTCATGAGCTCTGAGCGTTTAGTTCCAATCTCTCCACTTAAAACTGAAGACGGTGTTAAATAATGTAGGCTACAGTATAATTAAAACTGCAGCTATAGCGAATATCTCGCAAACTGCGATTCTGATATATACCACTTAATTAAAACTGATTACTCAGCCCTAGCATGACGATTACAGCCCTAGCCATGATTACACCAAATAACAGTAGTTAGGTGGTGGTTATTCTTTTTTATTCTAGCTGGCCACTTGGCGCTGGACCACATCTGTTTTGGGACGAATGCATGTTTTAGATATGTGGCCCACCTTTGGCTAACATGCCGTTTACTGTATCTGTGCCAGAAGTGGACCAGATCTGTTCCGGAACACAAGGGTCATCTGAGTTTTTATGTACTGTATGTGGGCCACTTTTGGCTCCTATTGCATTTGGCAGTGCTACCATATCTGTGCCAGATCTACTTTGGGACAGGTGGGCCGTATGCATGTTTTAAGTGTGTGGGGGCCAGTTTTGGTGCACATGCAGATTGCCAGTGCTGCTCGTGGGCCAGCAGAGACTAGAGACCAGAGACTAGAACCAGAGACGTGGTTGGTGTAGCTCAGCGGTTAACACCACTACCCGCCAAGTAGCCACCACCACACGTGGGAGACTGGGGTTCGAATCCCTGTCTGGATGATGCTGTGCTACACCAATAAGAGTCCTTGGGCAAGACCACACCTGGGAGACTGGGGTTCGAATTCCGGTCTGGGTGATGCTGTGCTACACCAATAAGAGTCCTTGGGCAAGACTCCTAACACTACATTGGCCTCCCTGTAATATGATTAACCTTGTAAGTTGCTCTGGATAACAGCGTCAGCTAAATGCTGTAAATGTAAATGTAAACACTGTGTAAATATGTATCCATACCTGTTGAATTAAGCCAGAACTACATGTGCAGCCTTCTTCTGTTCAGGCCTGGCATCCCACACTCCAAATCTCGCGATCATCTATGTGGGCTACGAGTTGCAAGAGGTTGGGATCCCCTGCAAAACATCAAAACGGTGCTTTGCTCCAGTCAGTCAATGTCATGTATAACGTAGGGCTTAACGTTTTGTGGCAAATGTCTTAATGTGATTCTTCTGAGCAATATCCTGATTGCAATTGGAATCCCTTGATGATTCAAATTAAGCTCCAGGCTCCCTTTCCCTCTTAAGTAGACCAGCATATCTCTTTTTTCAGACCAGTAGTGCCAGTTCATGAGCTCTGAGCGATTAGTTCCAATCTCTCCACTTAAAACTTAGGACAGTGTTAAATAACGTAGGCTAGAATTAAAACAGCGAATATCTAGCAAACTGTGATTCTGATATATAACCCTTAATGAAAAGTCATTACTCAGCCCTAGCGTGACGATTACAGTCCTAGCCAGGATAAGGCCAAATAAGGTAGCATTTTCTAAACGGTGGGTAGGGGGCAGTCTAGCTGTAGCTTAGAACTTCATTTAAGGCCCTCCTGAGTGTGCATGTGGTGCCGAAGCATATCTATGAAGGTAGCTCATAGCTGGTAAGGTGGTGTTGGGGAAGGGAGGGGTTGTACTGGGCTAGGTCTTTAAATTGGATTCCAACACTTCATTTAACACTCCGGCCCCTCTCAAACTCGAACTCCACACCATCAGCTCATCAGAATGTGGAAAGACCGAAGGCCTTGATTACTTCAGAAGCAAAACAACCCTCCGACTTGTCTAAATGACCCCTTTCAAACGAGTACGCATTGAGGGATTTTCCCCTTTCTACTTCTTCCACATCCCCTGTCCACAATGTTTAGTTTTTGTTAACAGATTTTCTCTGTTTCCTGTGTGGAGGGAATGCGATATAGGCGCCCGTTCTCCAGAAGAACAGAAGCACCATCACATTCCTAATCTCCCTG
The DNA here is from genome assembly GCA_024036415.1 of Prochilodus magdalenae. Classification (NCBI taxonomy): domain Eukaryota; kingdom Metazoa; phylum Chordata; class Actinopteri; order Characiformes; family Prochilodontidae; genus Prochilodus; species Prochilodus magdalenae. Next base: position 106,815 of record JAMWET010006270.1, read on the forward strand.
CTTTTATCACCCGTTCCGCAAACGCTGCATTAACCGAATGGGACTTTCCAAGAGTGAGCGGGTGGGGTTTTTTTCTTTTTTAGCCCCCCCATTCTCTTGAAATCCTGTTTCGGAGGGAGCACACACGTACGTCTTGTGGACGTGCCACTGCTTACGTTAGCGTATTTAATGTTTACCGACGACTCCTGGTAGCTGGTGTTCCGTGTCGACGGTGCTGGCGAGAAAACAAAAAATAAATAAGCAGGAAAATCAAAGTGATTCGCTTTATTGTTTCCCCTCGGCCTAAATTACCCGCAGAAACATGATTATTCTTTTATTTTGCTGCCAAATTATAGCCCTGTTGCCATCTCGCTAATGATTCCGGGGCTCGAGTGCGCTTAAAGACATGCATATGTCCGTGTGCGCCTGTGCAGCACCAGCAGGAGAGTTGAGGAGACGTGATAGAAACGCGGTAAGTGCGGTAATTGAGAAATGCAAAGTTTATTTGAAAGAACTGTCTGCTTTTGTTCTGGCGGCACTGAAAGATTTCTGATTGGCCTGTCTTGGAGTTTGTAACCATGTGCCCACATTAGAGTGGATGTAGGGAACAAAGACGTGGGTCTAACACAAGCTCTAGTTTTTCACTTGGAACTTTGCAAATTGCACATTTACGTTTGCACTCATGTTTGATTGAGAACTACTGTTACGCTATATTGCCAAAAGTATTCAGTCACCCTTCCAAATCTGTGAATTCAGCTGTTTCAACCATGTCCATGACCACAGGTGTATAAAACCAAACACCTAGACATGCAGACTGCTTCTGCACACATTAGTGAAAGAATGGGTCGCTCTCAGAAGCTCAGTGAACTCCAGCATGCTACTGTGATAGGACGCCATCTGTGCAACCAGTCCAGTCGTGAAATTTCCTTCCTACTAAATATTCCACAGTCCACTGGCAGTAGTGCTATCCCAAATGGGAAAAATCTGGGAATGACAGCAACTCATCCACAAAGTGGTAGACCAGTGGTAGAGCGTGGATGCTGAAGCACATAGTGCCCAGAGGTCACCAACTTTCTGCAGAGTCAATCACTATAGACCTCCGAACTTCATGTGTCCTTCAAATCAGCTCAGGAACAGAGCAAAGAGAGCTTCATGGAATGGGATTCCATGGCCGAGCAGCTGCATCCAAGCCTTACATCACCAACCGGTCTATAGTGCGCTGCCACTGGACTCTAGAGCAGCGGGGATGAGTTCTCTGGAATGACCAATCACACCTGGCAATCCAATGGATGAGTCCGGGTTTGGCGGTTGCCAGGAGAACGATGCTTGTCTGACTGCATGCTGCCTAGTGTAAAGTTTGGTGTAGGGGGGATTATGGTGCGGGGTTGTTTCTCAGGAGTTGGGCTCAGCCCCTTAGTTCCAATGATGACCCATAATGCTTCAGCAGGAACCCTATAGATTAGGGATGGGATGTCACTATAGTTCATACGCATGTGACGGCTGACGGCTTTTCTGCTTGCACATGCAGCCAGGCCTGTCCACAGTGTGTGCACAGTAACCTCGTCATTTCCAGCTTCACTAACTGAAACTCATTCATTGAAAGCTGAAATCAGTGTTCAGTAATGTGTTTAGGCCAGTAACTTGTTGCATATCTCTTCTTTTGGATGGTAGTTCACGTCTAGGTTTCTAGGCATGGAGCCAGGCTGGCTGGGTTTCCTGGATTTTCTTCTGAAAGGCCAGAGCATGGCAGGTGGCATGTTTTGTAACAAGGGACCAGAATTTGGCAGAAATGTAACTCAGTATTTAGGTTTTCTGAAGCTAACATATCTTCCAGAATGTTAACGGAGTCAGGTGCATTAGATGGTGGCTTTCCAGGAGTAGCTTTGGAGATGTGCATTTGGATTAGGCTCGGTGTATAAAGAAAACCATGTATCTCCATTTATTTTATTTATAATTTTTTATTTGTCATTATTTCCCAGGTAAACATTAGATATAGTTAATGTACTAGAAATGGAGCAAGTAGATTTCAAGCACATCCGTGTTCTGTGTGCTAACAAGTGCAATACATATGTATAATTATCGTACATAGTTTTAATATACTGGCAGTGTAATCGTCTTTAGTGGGGTTTAAAAATACTACTATTAAGTACCTTTACTTCTTTTAGTTTATAAGTGTATTTTTAATAACGATAGCCTGGAGTTATTATATTAAAATAACACACATCCAGTACATTGATCATGAGTGTAAGGAAGTACACTTATATAAATTATACTTTAGTGTAAATTTACTTTACTTTTTCTCCTGGGATTCATTATTTTAGCAAAGCAGCGGCAGTCTTTTACATTTTGTCTAAATTTCAGAATGAGTTGGCCAACAGAAATACTCTTTCGGTAAAACCTCTTTCCATTAACTACATTCAAAATAAAGAACATTACTATTTTGGAGATGTAAAGGTGTTTACTGTTGTGCCGTGAAACCCGGGGTATTAATTTAATAATCAAGTGAAGTTTAATACATATTAAATAATTCTGAAATAAACATAAGAGTGTCCCAGGACTACTTTTGAGCACTGTTGGTGAACTTCACAATATGAATTTAGTAGTATAGTAATTGGGCCACAATCTTACCACACTGGTTTAATTTCCAATTTGTGAAACCTTACTTGGTAAATATTTAAAATTCCCAATTTTACTGAAGTAAAAATGTAAGTTTAAATATTATATATTATAATAATAACAACAATAATAAAAATAATAACTACAACAACAATAACAATGACTATAATAATAATGTTAACAATAACAATAACAATAACAATAATAATAATAACAACAACAATAACAATGACTATAATAATAATGATAATAATAATATTAATAATGACAATAACAATAATAATAACAACAACAACAATAACAATTACTATAATAATAATGATACTAATAATATTAATAATGACAATAACAATAACAACAACAAAACAACAATAATAATAACAACAACAATAACAACTGCTATAATAATAATAATAATAATGACAATAACAATAACAACAACAACAACAACAAAACAACAACAACAACAAAACAATAATAATAACAATAGCAATTACCATAATAATAATAATAATAATAATAATAATAATAATAATAATAATGATGATTGTTGTTGTTGTTAAAAAGTATACATTTTACTTATGATTCTTA
>JAMWET010006270.1:115000-120000 GCA_024036415.1 Prochilodus magdalenae
ATTAAGCTAAACATAAGGAGAACCTTCTATGAGTAGCCGTCTCTAAACTTTTGACTGGTAGCGTAACCGCTGTTTACTGATCCTTCAAGCACAGATTAAAGGTCTTAGTCCAACTGGGATCTAATCAAATCCGAAACAAATCAATAGTGCATAGACTTAATTTAACTGGTAGAGTGGTTCAATAGAATGTACCGTATACGCAGTACTGTAGAAAAGTCAGAGTAAACCTTTTATTTATTTCATTTCCAGCCGAAAATGGTCAATTAGTGCAACTTAACATTCATTCATTCATTCATTCATTCATTCATTCATCTTCTAAACCGCTGTATCCTTCTGGGACCACCAAAAGGCCCAGGCCATTCTTTAAAAAGCCTTCTTCTTTGAGATACAGGAAAACCAGCTTTAGGTGTTTCTGTCCAACCCTCCACTATGAAAAAACAACTCACCGCTATGGGTCTGAAAGGATGTGTTACTGTCAGTAAGCTCCTCAATGAGAAAAGAAAATAGACACAATAGTCAAACAAAGAAGCTGCGGGTGTTCTCAGACCAGCGGACTTACCACACCAGAGTCCAGACCTTTACCTCTTGGATCATGTGAAACAAAAAATGCAACCTTTGACTGAACTTGCAGGAGGTTAAAGAGATTGTAAAGTGAGAGTGAGTCTCTGGAAAAGAATGGAGGCTGTAATAAAGGCACATTTCAGACGACATTGTATTTACCGCTATGTGTACTATTTAGAGACGTGTTTCTACAGTTGCAAAGGTGTGTGTGTGGGTGGGTGTGTGGGTGTGAGTGTGTGTGTGTGTTTGGGTGTGGGTGGGTGTGAGTGTGTGTGTGGGTGGGTGTGAGTGTGTTTGTGTGTGTGTGTGTGTTTGGGTGTGTGTGTGTGTGGGTGTTAGTGTGTGCGTGTGTGTGTGAGTGTGTGTGTGTTTGGGTGTGAGTGTGTGCGTGTGTGTGTGTGTTGGTGGGTGGTTGTGTGTGCGTGCGTGTGTGTGTGCATGTGTGTGGGTGTGTGTGAGTGTGTGCGTGTGTGTGTGTGTGAGTGTGTGTGTGTTTGGGTGTGAGTGTGTGCGTGTGTGTTGGTGGGTGTGTGGTCTGTGTGTGTGTGTGTGTGTATGTATGTGTGTGTGTGTGTGTGTATGTGTGTATGTATGTATGTATGTATGTGTGTGTGTGTGTGTGTGTGTGTGTGTGTGTGTGCGTATGTGCGTGTGTGCGTGTGTGCGTGTGTGTGTATGTGTGGGTGTGTGTGTGTATGTGTGTGTGTGTGCGCGTGTGTGTGTTTGTGTGTGTGTGTGTGTATGTGTGTGTGTGTGTGTGTGTGTGTGTGTGTGTGTGTATGTAGTGTGTGTGTGTGTGTGTGTGTGTGTGTGTGTGTGTGTGTGTGTGTGTGTGTGTGTGTGTGTCTGTGTGTGTGTGTGTGTGTGTGTGTGTGTCTGTGTGTGTGTGTGTGTGTGTATGTATGTGTGTGTGTGTGTGTATGTATGTGTGTGTGTGTGTGTGTGTGTGTGTGTGTGTGTGTGTGTGTGTGTGTCTGTGTGTGTGTGTGTATGTGTGTGTGTGTGTGTGTGTGTGTGTGTGTATGTATGTGTGTGTGTGTGTGTGTGTGTGTGTGTGTGTGTGTGTGTGTGTGTGTGTGTGTGTGTATGTGTGTGTGTGTGTGTGTGTGTGTGTGTGTGTGTGTGTGTGTGTGTGTGTGTGTGTGTGTGTGTGTGTGTGTGTGTTTGTGTGTGGTGGCACACTCTCTCTTTTTCCCAGCGCCCAGTCAGAGGTGGTTATTTGATCGGAGACAGGTATTTCCGTATTCTTTAATGAGTTCCTGGTGCATCACAATGCCTGGTGTGTGTGTGGGGGTTCATCCCAGCCACAAGTTATTTGATCTCCTCACCTCCTGTAAGCTCATGTCGAATCCCTGCTGTGCGTGTGTGTGAGCGCTGCAGTATCACTGCCCGCTCCTGAGTCAGAGTCAGATTGCAGTATACAACAGATGCTGAGCAAGCATTCACAACTGTGTGTGTGTGTGTGTGTGGTGTGTGTGTTTACAGGGTGTGCAGCAGGTCGTTTCGGTGTGGGCTGTGTACATCACTGTAAGTGCGCTGAGGGAGCCCCTTGTGATCCGGTCACAGGCCAGTGCCTTTGCCCCCCAGGGAAGACAGGGGAGTACTGCGATAAAGGTACAAACGTACACGCAGTGAGAAAGGCTTAAGGCATGTTTTTGAGCACGGTTAGTGCACTGATATATGCTGGATGCCATGGTGGAATAAACTACAACTGGTAGAGGCTAAATGTTGGTCCTTCTGTATGGTGCTCCAGACTCATCACCTCGTTTAGATTATTTGGTTCATGGAACATGGTTTATACCATTGAGACAAAGCCCTCTGTTACAATAAAATAGTTTCCTATTACAACACACATCACAACCTGGTATATCCTATCACAGTGCAAATCAAAACATGGTTTATCCCATCAGAGTGCAAATCATAACATGGTATAGCCAACCACAGTGTAAATCATAGCACGGGTATACACAACCACAGTGCAACTCATAACATAAAAAAAAAAATATATATATATATAATGATAATTGTAGCACAATATATCCCATTACAGTGCAAATCATAACATGGTCAATCATACCACAGTGCAAATCATAACCTCATATATTCTGTTACAGTGCAAATCATAACATGATGTATACCAGCACAGTGCAAATCATAACACGGTATATCATAAAACACATGGCAAATCATCGCATGGGATATCCTACCACAGTGCAAATCATAACATGGTATGTTCCACCCTAATGAAAAATCTTAGCAAGGTATATCCCACCACAGAGCAAATCATAACATGGTGTATGTCATGACAGTGCAAATCATAACCTCATATATTCTGCTACAGTGCCAATCATAACATAATGTATCCCAGCACAGTGCAAATCATAACATGCTATGTCCTATCAGAGTGAAAATCATAACATGGTATAGCCAACCACAGTGTAAATCATAGCACGGGTATACACAACCACAGTGCAACTCACAACATTATATATATATATATATATATATATATATATATATATATATATATATATATATATATATATATATATATACATATATATATATATATTCATATATACCATCACAGTGATAATTGTAGCACGATATATCCCATTACAGCATTACAGTGCAAATCATAACATGGTCAATAATACCTTCTGTTACAGTGCAAATCATAACATGATGTATACCAGCACAGTGCAAATCATAACACGGTTTATCAAAAAACACATGGCAATTTATCGCATGGGATATCCTATCACAGTGCAAATCATGCCATGGTATATACCACCACAGAACAAATCATAACATGGTGTATGTCATGACAGTGCAAATCATAACCTCATATATTCTGTTACAGTACAAATCATAACATAATGTATCCCAGCACAATGCAAATCATAACATGGTATGTCGTACCAGAGTGAAAATGATAACATGGTATATACCACCACTGTGCAAATCATAACATGGTATATACCACCACTGTGCAAATCATAACATGGTATATACCACCACTGTGCAAATCATAACATGGTATATGCCAATAGAGTGCAAATCATAGCATGGTATGTCCCACCAGAGTGAAAATCATAACATGGTATATATCACCACTGTGCAAATCATACCATGGTATATACCACCACTGTGCAAATCATACCGTGGTATATCCACCACTGTGCAAATCATAACATGGTATATACCACCACTGTGCAAATCATACCATGGTATATCCACCACTGTGCAAATCATAACATGGTATATGCCAATAGAGTGCAAAATGTAGCATGGTATATCGACCACTGTGCAAATCATAACATGGTATATAGCACCACAGTGCAAATCGTGCCATGGTATATACCAATAGAGTGCAAATCATAGCATGGTATATCCACCACTGTGCAAATCATAGCATGGTATGTCCCACCACTGTGCAAATCATAACATGGTATATCCACCACTGTGCAAATCATAGCATGGTATGTCCCACCACTGTGCAAATCATAGCATGGTATGTCCCACCAGAGTGCAAATCATAACATGGTATGTCCCACCACTGTGCAAATCATAACATGGTATATACCACCACTGTGCAAATCGTGCCATGGTATATACCAATAGAGTGCAAATCGTAGCATGGTATATCCACCACTGTGCAAATCATAACATGGTATGTCCCACCACTGTGCAAATGATAGTATTATATCCCATTACAGAGCAGATCATAACATTATAAGTATAAACTGTTATAACTATGTATAACTACTATATAAATATGTCTCCCTATCTTTCTCAGAGTGTGGGAGTGGACGGTACGGTCCTGACTGTTCTTTGCACTGCCACTGCACTCATGGAGGACAATGCGACCCTCGTAATGGACACTGCGTGTGTCCACTCACCTGGCTGGGACCTACCTGCGAGGAAGGTGAGTGTGTATTCTTTGACTGAAAGCCACAGAGGAAAGACCACCCCCCTCTCCCACCATGGAGCACTCCTCTCTACTTCATCAAGTCCACATGTTTCCACACCTCTCTGCCATTTTCCACCTTTCTCCCTCTTCCTTCATCCCTCTTTTTCTCCCCCCATCCCTGTCCATCAAACGGCACAGACAGAGCCGTGGCATCTCGGCTGAAACAGCTCTGAGAATCTGACAGTAGGAATGTGTGTGCTCGAGTGCTCGGGCCCCTGAGCTGTTGCGGCTCCTCTGTCTCTCTGCATATTGGTCAGTCTCTCTGACAGTTATGTTAAGTGAACCACAGCAGGGTGTTTGCATGCGTATGCGCGTGTACAGAGTTCGCTTTGAGCCAGGCTGTCTGACCCCCCTCCAGGGCTGCTCGGGGTGGGGGTTGGGACGGGGTAATGGTGTGTGTGGGGGGGAGTCACACATCATGCACCCAAAACCTCCTAAAACTTTTCACATTTGCTTCTCATTTTTA
>JAMWET010006270.1:125000-142500 GCA_024036415.1 Prochilodus magdalenae
AAGACTGATGAGGAGACCAGCAGATACCCAGCATGGCTGATTACACACCAGGCAGAACATCATCAGTGAAGGCACTCAACACGACTTCATAGTCAATGCAAAGGATCTGTATTTATATGTACTGATCAAGTGCTAATCATTACAGCCTTATTGAAGGTGATGTGAAGTTGTCTAGTTAAGGTCCAGCTCATGATGTAGGGACCCTCGCAAACTCAGGCTGGGACCAAAAGACTGGGTATTAGGCTGAATAGTAATGCACAAAATGTATCAAAATGTATGATCTGAGCTAACCGGTCAGTTGTTCGGTAAAGACTCATGTAGATGTTACGAGGAGAATGGGGGTATACAAATACAGAGTGTCCCTCAACATGTAAATACAAAATGATACACTCATAGTCAATAAAACAGTTTCACCCAAAAGGAGTCAACTGACAAGAATGAAATTTGGTGGGTAGGTCTGACATCATGAGACATGCGAATGACTCAGGTTTCATGCTTGAGCTAGGATGGGCCTTATCACTGTACCTGATTGACCCAACAGCCTCGATGGCGGTCATTCAGTGTGCAATGATGCCCTCTGTAAGTCATCCTGTTAATGCCAACACTATTGGCAGATGGCTGCACAACTCAGGACTACATGCTTGTAGACTGTTACAACGACTGCTCTTAACACCACATCGGTGTCGCCAAAGCCTGCAATGGTGTCGTGCCAGACTGTCATGTAGTGACTTAGAATGGCAGCATGTCATCTTCAGTGGCGAGTCCCGCCTTTGTCTTAGTGGAGATGACCAATAAATCCGCGTGTGATGGCATAGTGGTCAGTGCCAAGATGAACGGTTCATCATGTCCATCCTGGTGTCACGCCACCTCCACCCTTACCACACAATCTGCAGGAACTGTGTGAGAATATTGAAGTTGCATGGGATGGATTATCACAGGACACCATTAGGAACCTCTACAACTCCATGCCTAAAGGTCTGGAAAGTTGCGTTAGCAAACATGGTGGCCGGATGCCACACTGAGAGACAGACTTCTGTTACTTCTGTATGTATATTGTCCACATCAGTCTGAATTTATCATTATACATCCTTCCCAATAGCACTGCAATCCCACTTTTCATTTTGGGTGCAACCCTTCTTTAGATGATGAGTGTATGACTGCACTGTATTAAGGAGAGGAAGACCGGGGCCATGTATTGCGAGATTTTGGGGAACAACCTCCTTCCCTCAGTTAGAGCAGTGAAGATGGGTCGTGGCTGGGTCTTCCAACATGACAATGACGCAAAGCACACAGCCAAGATAACCAAGGAGTGGCTCCGTTAGAAGCATATCAAGGTTCTGGAGTGGCCTAGCCAGTCTCCAGACCTAATCTCTATAGAAAATCTTTGGAGGGAGCTCAAACTCCGTGTTTCTCAGCGACAGCCCAGAAACCTGGCTGATCTGGAGGAGATCTGTGTGGAGGAATGGGCCAAAATCCCTGCTGCAGTGTGTGCAAACCTGGTGAAAGACTACAGGACCCTCTGTAATTACAAACAAAGGCTACTGTACCAAATATTAATAATTGTTAATAATAATAAATTATTAAAAAATCATACATAGTGACTTTTTGTTTTAGATTATGTCTCTCACAGTGGACATGCACCTAAGACGAACATTTCAGACCCCTCCATGATTTCTAAGTGGGAGAACGTTTCCTCACTGCATGGCTCAGCAGCTTTTAAAGCATTCATGTTCCATTGTTGCTACAGGGACCCTCACCACATCCTTATTGGACCCATTTGTCCGATCCCTCTATTACCAAAGTGTGCAATGTGATGTAAGTTCAATGTAAGTCTTATTCATACAGAGAGTAGCAGGTGAGAGAGCATGGCCATTCATAAGTGAAGGAGAACGATTTGTGGGGCTATAAAACCCCTATGAGGCTTCTGCACGCGTGTGTGATTGAGGACAGGTCAGCACTAAGGCCAGTCTCCACCGAAGGGGTGAGGTAGAGCAAAAGGAGGTCACCTGTCACCCCCTGACAGCTCACCTGAGTGGAACCGAGTGTGTGCTACGATCATAGCCCTGTCCTTAAAGAATTTCTCAAGCGCACTGGACCATCACCACAGGTAGGACGACCAGGCGGGGACCCCGGAGCCCCTGGACTGATGGATGGGGGGCTTCTCCGGCTGCCCCGTGTTGTGACAGCCGACAGATGTTCTCCAATAATGTTTATCAGGCAAAGCCTTCAGCCAGGGACGACACACACCTGTTCCTAGTCGAGCCAGGGCCTCAGAGACCATCCATACACACACACACCTGACACCAGTCAAACAGTCCTCCCAGGGCCATCCATCCAGCGAGCGCTGGGTGGCCACAATGTTACACACCATGACTTTAATCTGCCAAACGTGCCAAACACACGGTCCCTCGGCGCAAGTGTCCGTCAAACTGCATCCCCAAAAATAAATCGCTAACTCGGGCTCCAGTAAACCTATTCAGAGTTAGAAAGCTCCTCTCGCTGCATTCTTGACATCTTGTGTAACCTGACATGAAACAGGCTTCACGATGCATTTAGTTTTACTGTCCTGACCACGTGCCGCCAGTCAGCAATCAGTGCCGGCCGTAAAATGTATATTTAAGTGGCGCATTCTGGACTGGTTTTAGCTGCTTGTGCTACGTTCAAAAATGTCCCCTTGATTGGGGTTTCCACTGTGGGCCAGAAGCTTGGCCAAGACTGATTTCGAGAAACATTTAGGAGCAACATAGCAGCATTAACTTTCTCATTACAGGTCTTACAGCTCGACACAGCTCTAGTGTCCATAGAGTAGGAGGAAGCTCAGTGGACGTTCCATAGAAGTTTAATTGGGAGCTCTTGAGCATCTTTTACAGAGCTCCTTTTTGATAATGGCTTTAGGTTGGCCAATCAACGCATGACATCATCTGTCCTCTTTCTGTCTTCTAAGTCTACTTCTTTCTTTTGTCTTGTCCAAATCGGACTATCGGTCAGTCAGGCTAGGCCTAGAGGATGCCGATGTATTTGGATATCAGTGATGATGGATTGTATGATATAATGATTGAATGACAATGGAGAAAAAGAGTAGAGAGTAAAGTACAGTCATTACCAAACAAATAGCTACACCCAGAAGGAGGTGTGGGATATTTATTGAGCTACACATACATAAGTAGTGTCTCTCGGTATGGTGTTGGGCCACCATGTTTGTTCCTAACTGTGTCCTGCAATAACAGTCCATCTAATGCAGCTTGAATATTCTCACACAGTTCCTGCAGATGGTGCGGTAAGGGTGGAGGTGGAGTAGCACCAGGCCCTCATCTTGGCACTGACCACGGTGCCTCCACACACGCATTCGTTGGTCATCTCCACCAAGACAAAAACGGTATTAACGACTGAAGATGACCCACGCCCATTGTGAGTCACTCCATGAGACTCTGGCATGACACCATTGCACTCTTTGGTGATGTTGACATGGTAACGGGCTCCCTGTATGTAGTCCTGGGTCATGCAATCGTGTGACTTATGGAGGGCATCACTGAATTTCAAATGCTGGATCGATCAGGTACGGCAATAAGGCTTGTCCTTGCTTACGTCACACGTGCGGCTGAGCATGATACGTGAACCGTTCACTTGTCTCACAATGTCAAACCTACACACCAAGTTTCATTCCAGCCGGTTGATTCCTTCCAGCTGCAGCTATTTGAGCTACTTGTATGAGTGTACATACAAGAAGCACCACTGTGATGGAACTGCACATCAACAAATGCGAGTTTATCCAGCGGATCTAGTCGGAGCTGCTTGTGAACCGACTGGTGCTCGCGCTGACACCGAGGCAGGAAAACTTTTTCCCGCGCAGAGGTCACGCGGGATCTGGGCCACTTTCTCGCTGCAATGGCGCGTGAAGCGGCAGTGAAGCGGCTCTATCGTCGAGCCTCTCTTCACGCCAGAGAGAGTTACCATCTCCCCTCCTCCGGTTTCGCGTGTTCTCCCCCGTTCCCGGAGGACCTGGCGTTTGAAGTCGCGCTGTCAAACATGGCGGCAGCGATAACATTGAGAAAAGGCCGGGGGGGAGAAAATCGCCTCAGCGAGTGTCGCGCCATTTGGGCCGCTCGTTGGCTAGTGAAAACAAACCCTTAAATGCCAAGGCTGGAGAAGAGATGGATATCTACCAACTCTCCCACATTAGGAATTTGTACACACACATGGGAGGGTGTAAAACACTGCGCATTTGTTTGTCTTTTATTCTTTGACTACATTTTTAGTGCAATCTCTTGGACACATGAGGCATTGGGGTGTGTGAACGTGTTGGAAGTCCCCGTACGCTGGATAAAATCTGGTCACATCTCCAAGCTAGAAAATAGAGAGCGCTATCATAGCTTGCAACACGAGCTGTGTAATTAATGCCAATTATTCAGGGATCATTTAAAGAATAGTCAAACATTGTAAAAACAAATTTTTTCTAGATAAGGGTTTTTTTGCATGCTTCTAAATCTGGCCCGACATCCCACTGGCCCTACTGACGGTGTAGCAGGGAAACTGCGTACGGTTCCAGGTTCAAAGAGGCCTTTTACCACCTCAGGCATATAAGTGAGCATTTTATGAATGAGCATCTTAATGTATTCGCTCAAACCATTAGCATTAAATCGTTATGCACATTATTAGCCCGATAGCTAGCAGTATTATGGCTTTAATAGCTTCCGTTTTACGTCTGTGGAGGAGTTACTCTTTAGGCACTGACGTACAGAAGCACAGCACCACCTTGAACATTCATATGAGAAAGTAGTTCCAGGCACGACATTCGATTGGCATCTCTTTAAAGACCAGCATGAAAGTGTAGTCCCAATCATTACACTTACTGAGTTAGTGCACACCAACACATACATACAGCACACTAACACATTACACTTACTGAGTTACTGTACACCAAAGCACTACTTACAGTACACTAACACATTACACTTACTGAGTTACTGCACACCAACACACTACTTACAGTACACTAACACATTACACTTACTTAGTTACTGTACACCAAAGCACTACTTACAGTACACTAACACATTACACTTACTGAGTTACTGCACACCAACACACTACTTACAGTACACTAACACATTACACTTACTTAGTTACTGTACACCAAAGCACTACTTACAGTACACTAACACATTACACTTACTGAGTTACTGCACACCAACACACTACTTACAGTACACTAACACATTACACTTACTTAGTTACTGTACACCAAAGCACTACTTACAGTACACTAACACATTACACTTACTGAGTTACTGCACACCAACACACTACTTACAGTACACTAACACATTACACTTACTTAGTTACTGTACACCAAAGCACTACTTACAGTACACTAACACATTACACTTACTGAGTTACTGTGCACTGACACACTACTTACAGTACACTAACGCATTACACTTACTGAGTTTCTGCACACCAACACACTACTTACAGTACACTAACACATTACACTTACTGAGTTACTGTACACCAACACACTACTTACAGTACACTAACACATTACACTTACTGAGTTACTGCACACCAACACACTACTTACAGCACACTAACACATTACACTTACTGAGTTACTGTACACCAACACGCTACTTACACTACACTAACACATTACACTTACTGAGTTACTGTACACCGACACGCTACTTACAGTACACTAACATATTACACTTACTGAGTTACTGCACACCAACACACTACTTACAGTACACTAACGCATTACACTTACTGAGTTACTGCACACCAACACACTACTTACAGCACACTAACGCATTACACTTACTGAGTTACTGTACACCAAAGCACTACTTACTGTACACTAACACATTACACTTACTGAGTTACTGTGCACTGACACACTACTTACAGTACACTAACACATTACACTTACTGAGTTTCTGCACACCAACACACTACTTACAGTACACTAACACATTACACTTACTGAGTTACTGTGCACCAACACACTACTTACAGCACACTAACACATTACACTTACTGAGTTACTGTACACCAACACACTACTTACAGTACACTAACACATTACACTTACTGAGTTACTATACACCAACACACTACTTACAGCACACTAACACATTACACTTACTGAGTTACTGCACACCAACACACTACTTACAGTACACTAACACATTACACTTACTGAGTTACTGTACACCAACACACTACTTACAGTACACTAACACATTACACTTACTGAGTTACTGTACACCAACACGCTACTTACAGTACACTAACACATTACACTTACTGAGTTACTGTACACCAACACACTACTTACACTACACTAACGCATTACACTTACTGAGTTACTGTACACCAAAGCACTACTTACACTACACTAACACATTACACTTACTGAGTTACTGTACACCAACACACTACTTACACTACACTAACGCATTACACTTACTGAGTTACTGTACACCAAAGCACTACTTACTGTACACTAACACATTACACTTACTGAGTTACTGTACACCAAAGCACTACTTACAGTACACTAACACATTACACTTACTGAGTTACTGTACACCAACACACTACTTACAGTACACTAACACATTAGCTTACTGAGTTACTGTACACCAACACACTACTTACAGTACACTAACACATTACACTTACTGAGTTACTGTACACCAACACACTACTTACAGTACACTAACACATTACACTTACTGAGTTACTGCACACCAACACACTACTTACAGTACACTAATGCATTACACTAACTGAGTTACTGCACACCAACACACTACTTACAGTACACTAACACATTACACTTACTGAGTTACCGTACACCAACACACTACTTACAATAGAGTTACCAGTTACACTGACATGAGCAGATTTATTTTTATTGAATAATTGCCAGTGCCAATTACAGATACCTTTTCTCTTTTTACTTTACCTGAGGTGAAACGCCCTCTTTCATGTTTAACATGGCATTAAAGGTAAAAGCGGTTCAGAAGAACATTTATTGATATTTAAACTCGAGCAAATGAATATACTTTCAGAGGCTTCTTCAGAAGCTTGAGCCCCAAGTTCATGGACATGTGCTACCATTGGCTAGCAAACCTTCATCTAGTGTACAGTTGTTTTATGATCTTGGTGTTGAACCAGCATGCAGCAGGCAATGTAACTATTGTTACCAGGGACAAAACAGAACTGACCTACTGTGATTCGAAGCAGCAGATCCACCTTCTCGTTTGAGTTTTCCTGTTCCACTTAAAATGGTGCTGCATTCTGGCATCTGAGGGTCCTGAATGTAACTGCAGCACCACGTAAGGTGGAATAGGAAAGCATTACACACGGGCCAAGCTTGACCTAAGCCTTGTCAACTCCAGTAGGTCTCTCCACTATTGAAATGTCCCACTGATGTTAACACAGGTCCTCGCTCTTGGTTGATATGAGCACTCTTTTCCCCTAAGGACCTTAGCACCATTGAACTTAGCCCCCTCTATCATAAGCACAAATGTGCTCGGCTACTGAATGGCCAGAAGAGTGTTGTGTGGCTTGACCTGAGCCACCGTGTATAGTTTCCATTTACATAGCCAGGGCTGTGTACCCACACAGGAGTTCTTTCCAGCACACACCCAGAACAGAGAGCTAGCAGACTGAGAGGAGACGTTCCTTGAATTTGACAAAGGTGAATTGGGTTACTGTGCCTTTAAATGTCCCAAATGTCCCACCTTCCCGTAACTCAACACTAGGATCAATATACATTCATATATAAGATACATACATATACATACATATACAGTATGCTATATATATGTCTAAAAATTAAATTGAAATTGAATTTAATAACTGAAATATTCACACTGCTCAGTTATACTGCTGCACAAACAACATTAGCACAGTCTAGCATGGACAAGTAGCATGATGTCTAGTCAAATGAACTTTTTTGACATTCAGACTTTACATCAGGAGTTCAAAACTGAGCGAGATTGCGTTTTCACCAGACTCTGATGTGTAAATGTAAACATAGTCCAAACACACATGAAACAGAAACATAACAGTGCAGACGAGACATAAGGATAAATATACCAAACAGGAAATTATACATTACACAGAATTATTGCACTTGTATAGAAAGATATTGCTATGTTTCTAAGTGATGATATTATTGCCCACTATAACATAATGTAAACACTGGAAAGTGATAAAGTGCGTGATAATAATAAACAGTGAGATTGTTGCACAGATTATTGCACATAATTTAGCAGTGTTAAAAAAAGAGATGCGAGTTTAATATTATATATTAATAATGCTGGGTGCAGTTGTAATATGCATGACTGTCAGGGCAAAAGACTCCGGGTCGACGCTTGCAGAGTTAAAAGTCAAGGCAGAATGTTTATTGAACAGGGAAGTGAACAAACTAAGCAGCAATGCAGATACAGCAACAGGGGTAGGGCTAGAAACGTAGTCGAGGCAGGCAAAGTCGAAACCAGAAGAGACAATCAGCGGAGGCAACCAAGTTAGGAGGAAAAGGCAAAAGGGTAGTCGATAACAGAAACAGAGATCAAGAACCAGAAAAGAGATAACACACAGAAAGAACGCTCAGGATAGCTAACTGAGTTGGCAAAGAGGTAGGTGGAGAGGTATAAATGGAGGGCGTAAATTAGGTTCAGCTGTCCGCTAAAACTCCGGTGATGGAGAGCGAAGCGGATTGGACGCGGGCGTGGCGTCATCGAGCCTTGCCCTCTGGGAAGTTGAGTCCGGAGAAGCATGGGAGCAGGGAAAACCCGGAAGCGTGACAATGACTGAGTCTAAATGGATGAATCCTGGAAGAAAGACATTGCTCTGGTTAAAAGTTTGCTAATGAGCTGAAAAGCTGACCAACAGACCTTTACTGATGCCCTGCAAGCCTTCTCTTGGTGAAAGTTAGTCTCCTCTGAGTTTGCATGATTTTTTGAGGTATTTAGGATTTCGGGAATAATCTTGGAATCATTAGAACTTCCCAGGTTTTGAATTAGTACATGTTCCTGCAACACTGCTGAGGGAAAGCCTGTTAGCCAGTTGCCTATACGTTGCTAAAATGTATACAAGTCTATGGGAGGGACAAGGGACAATTAAATGACACATAGAGGAGTGTAGTTCAGTGTAGCTGTGGATTAGAGTTTGGGGATCTGTCCTGGGTAAATACATTATATTTTGTGGCTGTAGGTTAAAGGAAACGCTGTTTGGGTAGGACCAGAAATGAATGGGACTTCCTCCTCCTGAGACCCGGACTTCAGCTTGGTGTTCATTTTTAATTTCTATTTATGATTAGTAGGACCTAACAAGTATAATAACTACAGTGTCCTCATATGAGGCCAAAGGGACGACCTTTTCAAAAATTAAGTATCGTATCATGGTGAAGAGAAGCAGAAATGTAATGTCCTTATATGAGGATGCAGGGTCTCAGGGGGCTAATGGAGAAAAGGTATTGATTTCGTGGTTGGGTGTCTGCCCTGTTGGTCGTGCAGATCTGTTGGTCGTGCAGAAGTATGGTGGATGGGCATGTACTTTTCCAGGAACAATTTTGGAATTTCATGTTTTTCGGTCGGATCAAAAAGCTGTATACAAGCACACCATTCCTGGTTATTCCAACATTCTGGGGTTGAAACAGTGTCGATATCTCGAAAACGGCAGGGCTAGTTAGCAGACCAAAACTGTGCACCGAGAAGACGACAGTGGAGAAAGAATATGCCATTGAAGGACAGCTGTGTAACACACGGTGCGATCATTAATAGCAGCACTGACTTCAGTAAGAAGCCTGAAACAGTAGCGCTCAGCTGAAGCTGAAGCTACTGTTTGTTGAAATGGGAAGTCCTGGTTCCTCTGGATGGAAAGCTCTATTCCTGAAACACTGCCTGGTTCTTGAAAATCCTTGTGTGGTTTTACCAAGCCTCAGGTGGAAAACAGGGATATGAGATTGAGATGGGTTCCTTTAACAGGGAGGAACAGCTAGAGATTGGCTTCTGCTGAAAGGGTGGGGTGGGGGTTGATATGGTTTCTCCTGGCAGACGGACACAAGGAGCTGGTGCCAAGCTAATCAGTGTGAGAGTGCCAGCGGTGTGCTTAAGAGCCATGATGAATGTGCCAGCCACAGCCGTGGAGCCATGTTAGGGTGGTGGCACAGCACACTCTGTAGATAAAATAGATAAACTGTGTGTGGTTGTCCTGTCCCCCTGCCAGAAGGCTCATTAGGTTAGGTGGGTAGGTGGGGATATCCGAAGTGATCTACTCTGATGAGCATTTGTACCAACAACTCCCTAAGGAGGGGCTGTGTGTGTGTAGGCGTGTGCATGAAAGGGGTGGTGTGCCATTAGTCTAGTCTGTCATTCGGTCATATACCACAAGCCCAGTGTTTGGAAGACAGACCGACATTGTAGATTGATATGGAGGAGGAAACTCTGAAATGACCATCGGAAATCTTAATAAAGACGTTTTTAAACGGGCTTTCTGTTTTAACTGGGAGATAAAGGACTCTTTTAACCAAAGATTATGAAGCTACACTCATCTTCAGAAGAACAGCTGCACACAGAAGGAAGTGAGGGATTGCAGTGGTGTTGGGAAGGAAGATAAAGGTCACCAGGAACAATAAATGATGATACATTTAGGAATTACATGGGGAATGTTTATTACGCTACACATACAGAAGTCTGTCTCTCAGTATGGCGTCAGGCCACCATGTTGCTAATGCAACATGCCAGACGTCTCGGCATGGAGTTGTAGAGGTTCCTACTGGTGTCTTGTGATAATCCACTAATGTGCGGTAGGGCTGGAGGTGGAGTAACACCAGGCCACAAACCGTTCATCTTGGTGGTGACCACAGTGTCTCTACATTGGTCGTCTCCACCAAGACAAAAGTGGGGCTTAGCCCTGATGTAGTTTTTTTAGGTACCTGGGCTTTACTTGAGTGCAGCCTAATACTTTTTTTCTTTCTTTCTTTTTTTAATTTTATTACATTTTTTGTTTTTTACTCACTACATTCTCAACCCAGACTCGTTACTTTAGTTTTAATCTATTTAGTTCCATCTGTCTGTTAATTACTGTATTTTTAATCAGGCGTTTCTATTTAGCACATAATGAAGCACAAATCGGAATCCTATTGGCTGTGGAAGGCGAGTGGAGAGTGGGGGGGGGTAAGTGAGCCTGTAATTGGCTACTTTCACGACTTTCATATTATACTGCCGGAGTATCTGAAAGAAACCTGCACCAGAGGCCTTACTCAGTGTTCAGCATTCCTGGTGAGCTGGTGGTGTTGTAATCCACTAACTGTGAGCTAAAGTGCAAACTCACATACATGAGCACCAGACCTCCCCACAAATGTTACCCTTGAGTTTATATCTGTATATCAGTAAAACCAGCGACCCCCTCCTCCAATACAGTTACGGTGCGCTAACTGTAAAGTTGGGCGACCCCCATCTCTACTGACACAGCCCCGGTGCGCTGACTGTAACTGTAAACTGTAAAGTCGGGCTTACACCATGCACCCCCGTCTCTACTGATACAGCCCCAGTGTGTTAACTGTAATGTAGGGGTTAAACTAGAGACCCCCGCCTCTACTGATACAACCCCAGTATGTTAACTGTAATGTAGGGATTAAACCAGTGACCCCATTTCTACTGATACAGCCCCAGTGTGCTAACTTTAATGTATGGGTTAAACTAGCGACTCTGGTCTCTACCGATACAACTCCGGTGTGTTAACTGTAATGTAGGGGTTAAACTAGAGACCCCCGCCTCTACTGATACAACCCCAGTGTGTTAACTGTAATGTAGGGGTTAAACTAGAGACCCCCGCCTCTACTGATACAACCCCAGTGTGTTAACTGTAATGTAGGGGTTAAACTAGAGACCCCCGCCTCTACTGATACAACCCCAGTGTGTTAACTGTAATGTAGGGGTTAAACTAGAGACCCCCGCCTCTACTGATACAACCCCAGTGTGTTAACTGTAATGTAGGGGTTAAACTAAAGACCCCCGCCCCTACTGATACAACCCCAGTGTGTTAACTGTAATGTAGGGGTTAAACTAAAGACCCCCGCCTCTACTGATACAACCCCAGTGTGTTAACTGTAATGTATGGGTTAAACTAGAGACCCCCGCCCCTACTGATACAGCCCCAGTGTGTTAACTGTAATGTAGGGGTTAAACTAAAGACCCCCGCCTCTACTGATACAACCCCAGTGTGTTAACTGTAATGTAGGGGTTAAACTAAAGACCCCCGCCTCTACTGATACAACCCCAGTGTGTTAACTGTAATGTATGGGTTAAACTAGAGACCCCCGCCCCTACTGATACAGCCCCAGTGTGTTAACTGTAATGTAGGGGTTAAACTAGAGACCCCCGCCTCTACTGATACGGCCCCAGTGTGTTAACTGTAATGTAGGGGTTAAACTAGAGACCCCCGCCTCTACCGATACAGCCCCAGTGTGTTAACTGTAATGTAGGGTTTAAACTAGAGACCCCCGCCTCTACTGATACAGCCCCAGTGTGCTAACTTTAATGTAGGGGTTAAACTAGCGACTCTGGTCTCTACTGATACAGCCCCAGTGTGCTAATTGTAATGTAGGGGTTAAACTAGAGACCCCCGCCTCTACTGATACAACCCCAGTGTGTTAACTGTAATGTAGGGGTTAAACTAGAGACCCCCGCCTCTACTGATACAGCCCCAGTGTGCTAACTTTAATGTAGGGGTTAAACTAGAGACCCCCGCCTCTACTGATACAGCCCCAGTGTGTTAACTGTAATGTAGGGGTTAAACTAGAGACCCCCGCCTCTACTGATACAGCCTCGGTGTGCTAACTTTAATGTATGGGTTAAACTAGCGACGTGGTGTTAAGGGCAGTTGTCATAATGGTCTGCATGCATGTAGTCCCCTGTTGTGCAGCCGTCTGCCAATGGTGCTACCACAGAAGACTCCACTATTCGCTGTATGTCCACAGTTGTAGCTGTCGGGTCAGTCAGGTGCCATGATAAGGCCCGTCCTTGCTTATATCGCATGCACGGCTGAGCATTAAACTTTAATCATTTGCATGTCTCACGATGTCAAACCAACCCACCAAGTTTCACTTGTGTCAGATGATTCCTTCTGGGTGCAGCTATTTGTGCGACTATTCTTTTGGTGATAAGTGCATGTTAACATGAAACCCAGCTCATTTACCTGTATCTGCTGTTTAGCCCCGCCCATTCACATTCCTTTCATAAGGAGTGTTTTAGCCTGTACTGTTTCTGAATACAGGGCAGCCAATCGGAACAGAAGTCACTTACATAGATCAGTCTTAAAAAGCACAGTAACCAAAAAATAGCATGTTTAATTGTAAGGGATGAAGAGAGTTTCATGAATTATGACCATGTTTAGCGCATAAAACCACACAAATGTTATGAGTGGACATAATAAAATACAAAAATAATTCCAGATATGAGCCTTTTAAAAGTTCAGACTTGGCTTGAAATGGCCTTATACCCTTTAAACCGTGCTCTGTTCAAATAAAGCATTTGATGCTGATGTTATATTGTTAAAGTTTCACAACCTGCCATTCACATAGGCCACATTTGGGAGCTATTCTGCAAAAGCAGCCCAGTTTGAATTCATTGAAATTATAAGGAGCATTTCGGCTTGTAGTGCTTCATGAAGGAGCCAGCCGGAATTGAGGACATTTACATAATAGCAAGAGGATAACAAGAGGTTGAAACGGTTGTGGAAATGTAAGAAATGGACCTGTTCACCTGTATTTCGGTTAAGCCTCGTCAATGTTTGAATATTTCAGAATATTAGAATTGATAAACTTATAATCAACACAAATAGCTCTTTCGAGCATTACTAATCACACATACCAAAACCGGGCCCATTCTGACTGTCCGGAAGACGATATTTTGTATATCAGGTTTTGGTAAGAAGCAAAAAGCTCCATCCTCTGTACTGACTGTCTCAGACTGGTGCTCTCTTCTCTGTACTGACTGTCTCAGACTGGTGCTCCATCCTCTCTACTGACTGTTTCAGACTGGCACTCCATCCTCTTGACTGACTGTCTCAGACTGGCCCTTCCTCTTGACTGACTGTCTCAGACTGGTGCTCCATCCTCTATACTGACTGTCTCAGACTGGTGCTCCATCCTCTATACTGACTGTCTCAGACTGGTGCTCCATCCTCTATACTGACTGTCTCAGACTGGCGCTCCATCCTCTGTACTGACGGTCTCAGACTGGCGCTCCATCCTCTGTACTGACTGTCTCAGACTGGCGCTCCATCCTCTTGACTGACTGTCTCAGACTGGTGCTCCATCCTCTGTACTGACTGTCTCAGACTGGTGCTCCATCCTCTATACTGACTGTTTCAGACTGGTGCTCCATTCTCTATACTGACCGTCTCAGACTGGCGCTCCATCCTGTGTACTGACTGTCTCAGACTGGTGCTCCATCCACTGTACTGACTGTCTCAGACTGGTGCTCCATTCTCTGTATTGACTGTCTCAGACTGGTGCTCCATCCTCTGTACTGGCTGTCTCAGACTGTCGCTCCATCCTCTGTACTGACTGTCTCAGACTGGCGCTCCATCCTCTGTACTGACTGTCTCAGACTGGTGCTCCATCCTCTGTACTGACTGTCTCAGACTGGTGCTCCATCCTCTGTACTGACTGTCTCAGACTGGCGCTCCATCCTCTGTACTGACTGTCTCAGACTGGTGCTCCATCCTCTGTATTGACTGTCTCAGACTGGTGCTCCATCCTCTGTACTGGCTGTCTCAGACTGTCGCTCCATCCTCTGTACTGACTGTCTCAGACTGGTGCTCCATCCTCTATACTGACTGTCTCAGACTGGCGCTCCCTTCTCTGTACTGACTGTCTCAGACTGGCGCGCCATCCTCTGTACTGACTGTCTCAGACTGGCGCTCCATCCTCTGTACTGACTGTCTCAGACTGGCGCTCCATCCTCTGTACTGACTGTCTCAGACTGGTGCTCCATCCTCTTGACTGACTGTCTCAGACTGGCGCTCCATCCTCTGTACTGACTGTCTCAGACTGGCGCTCCATCCTCTGTACTGACTGTCTCAGACTGGCGCTCCATCCTCTGTACTGACTGTCTCAGACTGGTGCTCCATCATCTGTACTGACTGTCTCAGACTTGTGCTACGTATTCTGTACTGACTGTTTCAGACTGGCGCTCCATCCTCTATACTGACTGTCTCAGACTGGTGCTCCATCCTCTGTACTGACTGTCTCAGACTGGTGCTCCATCCTCTATACTGACTGTCTCAGACTTGTGCTACGTATTCTGTACTGACTGTCTCAGACTGGTGCTCCATCCTCTGTACTGACTGTCTCAGACTGGTGCTCCATCCTCTATACTGACTGTTTCAGACTGGCGCTCCATCCTCTGTACTGACTGTCTCAGACTAGCGCTCCATCATCTGTACTGACTGTCTCAGACTGGTGCTCCATCCTCTATACTGACCATCTCAGACTGGCGCTCCATCCTCTGTACTGACCGTCTCAGACAGGCGCTCCATCCTCTGCACTGACCGTCTCAGACTGGTGCTCCATCCACTGTACTGACCGTCTCAGACTGGTGGTTCTTGTTGTATTACACTTTATAAACCTTAATCTGTCTCTATATCCAGACTGCTGCACTCAGCACTTCAATATACATATACAGCTACACATAATATAAGGTTTACAGATATGTAAGCTATTGTGTGTGTGAGTTAGGATGTGTATGTGTGTTCTGTGTGTTATGTTGTTACTCTATGTGCACTGTGAGCTACTGTAACCATTGTTGTACTGTAAGCATATTGTTGGTTTGTGTTCTAAATACAAGTGAAAATATATATATTACAAGTGTAATAATTACATATAAGTACATTTGACCTGAGTAGTACCTTAATAGAAGTGGTGTCTCAAAATAGTGCAGTTAGGTACAATTAGTTCTGTTGAAGTATATATAATTAGCACTAATTATTATATTTACCATACTAAGTACATAGTTAGTATATCGTCGCTGTCCAAAGAAAAACATGTTTCTCCATTTTTGTTGATTTTTTACTTTTAGACCTCATTTGATCACATGAGCTGCTCTTTACACTGTCTCAAAATTTCATGAAGAATGGATCAACAGAAATGGCATGAAACTGCTTGAAAAGACGTCTGGTTCCATTGACTTCCATTCAAATTAAATGCGGTTTTTGGCCTCTCCTGTAAAGTTGCCATTTTGGAGATACCTGTTTTTCTTTGGACAGCAATGATATGAAAATAGCACATTTTCATTTCATTACGCATAAGTTCAAGCAAGTATACTGAGACTTTGTTTACGTCTTAAAGACTGAGTTATATAGTGTGCAGGATCAGTGGAGTTTACCTATAAAGACTCGATCATGTGTGAATATGAGTGTGTATTAAAAACAGCTGACTGTAACGAACATAGTGTGATAGTTTTCCCCATATTTGTTATTCTGATGTTAGGCGTCCTAAATGGCTAGCACCTAAATGGCTTTGGGAGCAACATACAACTTTCCACTGGGAGTAGATTTATATTGTTGTGTTGGATTTTAGCTTGTTGAGGCAATCAGCTGATAATACATAGATTATATACGTGTTGACCTATAGAGGGCGATGTATAGGCTATGTCCCGTACTACCTACCCTGACCCCCACAAAACCACGCACACACACCAAACAGCTGGTCAGCAACGGTGCATGTTTACCCCCAGGCCATGTACACCCCGTTGCAGCGTGTACACACACATACGTACACACCCTCACTGCTTCAACCCCAGACCCATTATCACCTCCAGTCCCCACACACACACACACACAGCCCACTCCAGCCGACCTCATCAAAGTGGGCCGACCTGCCGTGACCTCATCAGGGCTGAGTGACCCGTAATGACCTCATCAAAGCCGGACGCCCCACCGAGCCCACGGACTGACGGCTTATGTTGACCATTGGGGGGAAAAAAATCCGGCCCATCAATTACCAAAGAGTGTGACACCGCTTTTACTGCATGACCACAGGGCAAAACACACACACACACACACACACACACACACACACACACACACACACACACACACACACACACACACACTGTTTCTCTCAGAACCTTCCTTACAATTCAATTCCACACAGCTCAAATCAATTCAGGGCAGGAACAGCCCGTTTGCGTCAGGTTGCCGTTGGTCGTGTTGAAGTGAAGTGGATTCAGTGTGTGTACAGTGCACTGGCCAAATCATATTTGGACAAAGCAGCTTTAAATAACTCATTGGACCCTCCTGTTTGTATTCAGAGCCTGTCTGCAGCCCTGCGGCTTTGGGCTCCTAAAGCGATTATTAAAAAAGCATGGAGTAGCTTTTCACAGTCATGCTGGTGAAACACAACTATCCATATCTGTAGCGCTGGATGATGTCAGTGCGTTAGATAAGCTGCTATCCCGTCTGAACGGCAACTAAGTGT
>JAMWET010006270.1:150000-165000 GCA_024036415.1 Prochilodus magdalenae
TCACACAATGCATCTTCAAATATGATGCTATACTGGAAAAAGAGGCCCTAAGCAACCAACAGCAAGGCTTACATTTGTCACGTGAGGTCGTATCCCCATTTCGCATCACTTAGTTCATCACATAGTCCAGCTCCGTCATCTCCCGCCACTGAAATGAGAAAGTCTTTTTTTGCCCTTTTGAAGTTTCATCCTTCATTGTATTCATGTACTTGATAATTAAATGACTGAAATCTGTAAAAATGCAAATGAATGCCGTGAAGTAACATCTGTCACGTCCTGTCTAGTCTCACCCAGGTTCACCTCCGTTTTCTCTGGTCTTCCGTTTCTGTCGTTCTCTTGTCATTTCCCTGTGCCGTTTTGTTGTCCTGTTCTATGTGCTTCTGTTTGTTTTGGTTATTGCTCCTACTGTCTCCACCCCCTCGTCAGGCCCCTCACCTGTCCCTAGTTTGTAGCTCCGCCCCTTCACAGGTGTTCCTTGTTAGTCGTAGTTGTTTTATACTCCCTGTCGTTCCCTTTGTTCCTACTTGGTGTTTTGTCTCTGTCAGTTGGTTTTTGTAACCATGGTCCGTGGTAGTGTTTGATTCTTATTGTCTAGTGTCTTTGTTTTTTCTTAATAGTCTTACATTGAAAACTTCCTATCTCCTCGTCAGTCCCAGTTACAACATCACACCTTTATGAATTCCCACCATGGCATGTTTTTGTTGTTGTGTATTCAGGTTTATATATTCCTTAAAAGCATAAATGTCATAATCCTTTTTTTCTTTTCATTTCTACAGTTTAACCTGGATATATTAGATAATGTAGGTTGTAATGAAGTTTAGGCTTTTACACAGTATAGTGTAATATAACGAAAGACTCACACTTAACAGTTCCAACTGATGAGATATCTGAAACAATACATATCCTGATACACCACATATACTCTTGAGGTACCTCAGTATTATATTTCTGCCATATCTCCACCTCTAATATATATTTAATTGCATAAAACATTTATCTCTTTTTTAAAAACTTACTTTTAGTTTACTGAATATCCATGATGGACAGACCAATAGAACTAGTCCGAAACTGCTTAGCAATAAATCTAGTTATATCAGCTTCCGCTGTGGGTTAGGAAAGCTGTTTTATCCTACTGTAAAGTTCCAGTTTGGAGGTTTTAAGGTGGACTGCATAATTCCAGTGCTATTTTATAGTTTTATGTAGTCACTTTTATTCTAAAGTACATCATTGAATTAATTTTGTATTTAAATGTAACACAAATGACCAAACACTGAAATGTGACTCTCATGGAGGTTATGATACTTTGGACTGACAGACTGTTGATCTGCTACAAATATACCTATAGTCTTTAACATATAGCATATGCATATTCATAACTATTGGCTGTTCCACAATGTATTTGAAAATAATTTATTTAAAAAAAAAAATTAGTTTCTAAATGTTTTATCTTTAAATAAAATGTGCTAAATATTTTGAAATATAATACTGAGTATTGTTAATACATGTTATTCAAAGAAAAAAAGAATAAAATAAATTCTTCCCTTTTTCAAACCTCATTATTATATTCTACAACGATAAACACCCTAGCACCCTAAATCCAATTACCAACTGCCACAATCAGCACCTGAGAAAACTGAGGAAACATTTTAGTGCTTAAAATGATTTAGCAAATACATTCTTAAGAACCTAAAAATTACAATACATTTTTATAATTAAGGCCTTACATATGAGGACCAACTCCCCCAACCTCCCCCACCCCCAGATAAGGACGAACATACTAGCTAAAACTAAATCTAACGTTCTCTGCTGATCTATAGAGCTTTAAAGATCAGATATTTAATGCTGTTAAGACTCCTAAAGGCTACTGTCATGATTTCCTAGAGAGGCTGACCAATGCCCTGCAAGCCTATATCCTTTACAGTTGGTTATTCTTATGTTCTGAGTCATTGTGCTCTTAAATGCTTTAGTTCTCCGGACCTCCACTGGGGGTGAGCATCTCAGCAAGGCCGCATAATGTGTGTCTAAGTCATTTTCAAATTTGTGGAATTCCAGGGTCAGGTTGACTGAAGGCTGGCAACGTGTTCCAGGGCTTGTTGGACACTCCACGCTCTACTGTGGCGTTTGGCTTCATTACGGGATTTTTAAAGCTGGATTCCTCAAATTGCTTGCTGCAAACCGTTCCCCTCCCCTGTGGCTTTATTCAGGACATCATCAGTGATTACTCAACAGCGAGTCCATCACATCATATAAATGTCGACTTTAACAAACCTTAAGTCTATCAACCCATACTGTCCGTGCCCAACAGTCCAAGAATACTGCTGCATTAGAGCTTTCCGGCCCTGTTTGGACCGGATTAGCTCTCCATGGGGACATGGAGTAATGTGATTTCAGGACAGGACGTTTGTAATGTTTATGGCCAGTTCGCATGGGATAAGAAATCTCAGTATGAATGACAGATGGAAGTGACTACTCGATATACGCACGGCCTTCACTCCAGAAACGAGTACAAACCACGTCAAAACATTTCATTTCGTCCTGTTTTAGTTTCGCCTAACCATCTGGCTCATGTGAGCACACTGTAGCATTAGCATTAGCATTAACATCATAGCAAAGCGTCAGTCTCACCGCTTCAAATCCAAACCAATCAAAAACAGTGCATTCAGGTGAGACGCTGGCTGGCATGTACACCCATTACCACAAACTATAGATGCACAGATAGTCACTCCTAGAAGGAATCGACCGACAGGAATGAAACTTGGTGGGTAGGGTTGACATCATGAGACATGGAGGTAATTCAAGTTTCACGTTCGGGACAGGCCCTATTGCTGATCCACGATTGCGGTCATATAGCAAGCAGTGATACCCTCCATGAGTCAACCTGCTACTGCCAGCACCATTGACAGATGGCTGTACAACACAGGACTGGCCTTAACACCATAGCATTGCCAAAGGCTGCAATGGTTTGGTGCCAGACTGTCATGGAGTGACACAGAATGGCAGTGGGTCATCTTGTGTGATGAGTCCTGCTGTGTGGAGGCACCATGGTCAGCACCGAGATGAACGACTTGTTGTCACGCATCATATGTCCAGAAGGCCTGGTGTCACTCCACCTTCACCCCTACCACACAATCTGCAGGAGCTGTGTGAGAGTATTCAAGCTGCATGGGATGGATTATCACAGGACACCATTAGGAACCTCTATAACTCCATGCTGTCTGGAATGTTGGGTTAGCAAACATGGGGCCTTGATGCCGTACTACGAGACAGACTTCTGTATGTGTAGCTCAATAAATATTCTCCATATCAAATGTCAAATGTCATGTCTAAATGTATCACCGTTTATTGTTCCTGGTGACCTTTATCTTCCTTTCCAATAGCACTGCAATCCCACACTTCCTTCTGGGGACAGCTATTCTGTTGATGATGAGTGTACAAAGTTTGGAAAGGAGAGCCCACTACTACAGTACCTACTATTGTCCAAGGAAAAACTGAAGAAAGGCAAAAATGACAAACGGAGGCAGAGAAAGAGTGCACAGGTCTACACTGGAGTCCTTTATTTCTTAGTTGCTCCGCCCACATTACTGAATCGAAATGCATTACAGTTACATTGTAGAAAGCAAAGTACCTCGACTCGCCAATTACTCTTAAAAATGGGATTATAAACAACAACAACAAACAAAATAAGCAAAAAAACAAAACAAAATGAAACAGAAACAGGAAAGACCCGGTCATTCAATGTGTGACGATGAACAAACAAAAGTCTGTTGTTTATCATAGATTTGGCACGACGACTCAACAGGGACCCGAACATCACACAAGCTTTTTGCAGACAACCGTAGAAAATGTCAGGTACAATTCGAAGCCAGACCAATCATGCGACTTTTTATGAAGAAATATTACCAGCTGTTATTTTTTTTTCAATTCTTTCCATTTTAAACCCCATTCCCTCCATTTTTTTATATTTTACACTTGAATCAATAAACATGTCATACAAAAAAAACCAAAAAAACTATTAACTATATCATTTACCAGTTTCATTAGAAGTATAAGATGGGATGAATCTTTTTTAATACTATCTGGCACGCAGACATACTGTATTCTACAGACCCCAGCACATCGTGGAGTCGCCCTCCCTCTTTTCACCAAAAGGGGGAGCTGGAGAGCAGTGCTATCAGTAAACAAACTACAGTTTTGCCAAGAAATAAATACACCTTTCAACATACACAGCAATAACATCGACAACACCAACTGAGAAACGAACGGATAGAAGAGCAAATGGGAAAAAAATGAAACCGTGACAAAAAAAACCAAAAAAACCAAAATAAACAATAAAAAAAACATGATTGTCTAGAAAAAAAAAAACACAAGAATAGAATAGCTAGCGACTAGCGTACGGGTTATTTAGTGGTATCATTGGACCGGCTAAAGAAGAATGCCCTTCAACTCAAGTTCTACAAACGTCAGTACTTCTGCTTTTCTCAGTTTAGAAAACAAACAAACAAACAATCAAACAAATAAACAAACCAAAAAGTATTTTATATTTTACAACCTTTCTCCGAAGAAAATCACACTTTTTTTTTTGTTTGTTTAGTTTTTTTTTTATTTGATTTTATTTGATTTTTATTATTTTTTACAGAAAACATCTCTGCTCTTATTGGACAGCACAGAGGGACTGGGCGGAGACCAGGTTGATGATGCAGTGCTTTCATTGGACGGAATCGGAGAAGAGTCACACCCTCTCCTCTTCATATCTTTTAGTTTTTTTCCTAACATGAGTGAGTGTGTGTATAAGAGCAGGCTCCGCATTATGTCGTTTTCGTTTTGGCCCCATTTTTGTTTTTTTTACATCACAAGTTTCTAACTCATAGGTTATGACTGTACAAGGGTTAAAAGGAAGGGCACCAGTAACATTGCCTTGGGTCCCAGACTGTGCCAGTGCGGTCTCCTTTTTCTTTTTAGAGTCTGGAGCAGCTGTGTTTGGAAAATAACGTGGACATGTCCAGTGAGATTAGGCCTCAATTAGCAGAGCCGTGATTGGATTAGCGTGTGCCAATGTGGTTCATTCACAGCCCTGAAAAAAATCAAGTTGTATAGGCCTCAATTTAGAAATCCTGTTAGTGTTAGCCACAGTTAGCCACTTGATTGTTTACATAACGTCTGAGCAAAATGAATGAGGTCTTCTGACCAATCCGATTCCCAGCCAAGCAGGTGGTTACGATTTTAGACTGCAATGTACGTCATATATGAATTACTACCACTGTCCAGCACTAATACTAATGCTCTAAGACACACCAAGCCGAGTGTTGGCAGCTGACCATGGTTCGTTCCTTGTGTCCTGTGCCATTGGCTCTTCCAATTGAGCTCTCCAGTCTAGTGAACCACCGCATGAACACAGAAACAAATGTGAGTAAGTTTGTGCCAGCTTTGGCACTAGGGTTGACCATTTAGGCATTTTAGTTAGTGCCAGTTTTGATACTAGGGTCGGCCATTTGGGCATTTTAGTTAGTGCCAGTTTTGATAGTAGGGTCGGCCATTTGGGGATTTTAGTTAGTGCCAGTTTTGACACTAGGGTCGACCATTAAGGCAATTTAGTGCCAGTTTGACACTAGTGTCGGCCATTTTGGGCATTTTAGTTAGTGCCAGTTTTGATACTAGGGTCGGCCATTTGGCCATTTTAGTTAGTGCCAGTTTTAATACTAGGGTCGAATATTGGGCATTTTAGTTAGTGCCAGTTTTGATACTAGGGTCGGCCATTTGGCCATTTTAGTTAGTGCCAGTTTTGATAGTAGGGTCAGCCATTTTGGACATTTTAGTTAGTGCCAATTTTGATACTAGTGTCAGCTATTTGGGCATTTTAGTTAGTGCCAATTTTGATACTAGGGTCAGCTATTTGGGCATTTTAGTTAGTGCCAGTTTTGATACTAGGGTTTGCCATTTGGGCATTTTAGTTAGTGCCAGTTTTGATACTAGGGTCGACCATTTGGGCATTTTAGTTAGTGCCAGTTTTGATACTAGGGTCGACCATTTAGGCATTTTAGTTAGTGCCAGTTTTGATACTAGGGTCGACCATTTAGGCATTTTAGTTAATGCCAGTTTTGATACTAGGGTCGACCATTTAGGCATTTTGGTTAGGCTCTTTTTACAAATGTTCCCATTTCAAACAAAAGTAATTTCCACTAACACCAATTATGGTGTTGGCACCAAACTAACTTTACCACTCTAGGTTTACCTTAAACATGACCATTACAAGCCCTCCAAATAAACGATGGGTAGCACTTTACATTAAGTATTAATTAACTAACATAAAGTAATACTTTAATAAAGGGTAACTAATGTTAAGTAAAAGTGTTAACATATAAACATGTAGTTGTTACATGCTTACTCAACATTAATGAAGCATCGTAGCCATTGCCCACGTATTACTTCATGTTAGTTAGTCAACATCTAATGTAAGTGTTACCATATTATTTAATTCCTGGATATTGCTCTTCACTATAGGCCAAATTAGTCAACGTAGACCTTCGTAGACCTTTACGAAGAGTTTACTCTTATCCCCTATCAGTTCTTCACATTTTGCCAGACCGTATGTGTACACTGGTCATCAGCTACAGTCATTGCAAAGTGTTTGAAATCAAATTGTCACACAAGATACGAATGCTGCTCATCAGGTCTCGGTTGCTGCCATTTCTTCTACATCGGCTTGGTGTATCTGGGCCTCCAGGCCTCCCTAACAAGTAATACAAGGTCTGGAAATGTGTGTGTAGACATGTGAGCCTGTGGTCAGGGTTGTGTGTGATCAGGACGTGGAGTCATTTTTACACGGTCGCACTTTCCTAGCAGTCCTTCTGATCCATTTGTGATGAAATGAAACAAAATGGAGGATTTGAGTGGCCAGTGATGTTTAGTCAGGCTAACATTTTTTCAAGTGGAAGACTCTCAAAGGGGACTGGACAGGGGGCTCCATTTTCAACCATCCAAGAGCTGGAATGTAAAACGGTAACAATAATGTCCCAGTTTTATCAACCCTTTCCCTGTTCATCAGCTGCCATTGCTGTGCAAAACATATATAGAAACTGGACGGAATAAATACAACTATTATTACCACTATCATCTTCATCCTCATCTTCATCCTCATCATCATCATCACTCTATTTACCACCATTAAAAATGTCATTATTTCGATTAAGATCGATCAGGTCACCAATAATTTGTCAGGTGATATAACAAGTAGTGTTTCTGAATGCATGTGCACAGACCAGGGACCCAAACAATAGTGTTTCAGAACAATTTACATTGAAACCAGCAGTGTATGCCCGGTGAAGGCCACGTTCAGTCCTAGTGCCTGTTGTTGGGGTCAGGGGTCAGAGGTCATGGTGCGAAGAGCATCATACGTGACTGAGGGACTGAATGGCATTGGACTCGGCCGCCCGTCCGAGCGCATGCCACACAGAAGCGGCATGAGGAGAAGGGGGCAGTGGGTCCTTATCGGCCAGAGACAGCATCATAGCATAGGCCTAGAGAGAGAAAGAGAGCGAGAGAGAGAAAGAGAGAGAGAGAGAGAGAGAGAGAGAGAGAGAAAGAGAGAGACAATACATTATGCTCTGAAGATGAAAGCCTGGAGCTCGCTCGCTAGGGACTGAATGCTTGCGGTCATACAGACAAGAGTAATTACACTGTAATGAGCTAATAATAATGTGAGTAATTATTCATGAACTAATTAGTAACATATGATAAGCCATTGATTAGAAAGTACAACCATGCTGGACAATTATCTCAGAGTGCCTTAATGATGCAGCTCACCTCTGATCTCTAACCTTCAGAGTTAGCAGATATTGCTGGCTATGGCAAAAGATATACGTAAAGTTGAACTGATGAAGATGGACTTTCAATCAATCTCACATTAATGACTGTAAGTAGAATATTACGCACTTGTTTATGTTGAGACTATTGAATGCTATTATATGTATGTGTTGGGATTTGGAGACCTCTCTGGTGGAAACATGTAATTGCATGCAACGTGCAGAAGAACGTTTTGGGTTCTAATTGGGTTGTGCCTTGGATCCCTTCCCCGAGTGGATGAATCTGACGATGTTGAAAGAGTAATCAGTTTTGCATTTGTGACCTAACAATGAGCCCGACCTTCTGTTTTGGAGCCTGTGCATGTGATGCCTATTTAGTATAAGCGAATACTGTGGCCTAAAAAAACCTGAGGCCTTTAACTTTTGAGTTATTACACTTTTGGATATGTGACACAGAACGACAAATCATTTCACTTGGTGCTGACCACGGTGCCAAAAGTGGAGCTCTTCATTGAAGATAACCTGCAGCTATTCTGAGTCACTTTACCACACCATTGCTGTGTTTGGTGGCGTTTGACGTGGTGTTAAGGGCAGTTGTCGCACTGGTCTGCATGCATGTCGTGCATCCGCCTGCCAATAGTGCTGTGAGTAACAGGACGACTCACTCACTGAATGAATGGAACACTGCTCAATGAATGTCTGCAAAAATTGGATGTTCGGTCAGTTACTGCGATAAGACCTGCCCCTTCTTACGTCATATTTGATTGACTCCTTCTGGGTGCAACTATCTGTGCACCTATTCTTTTGATGATGAGTGTAAGTTGCCTCCTACTTTTGATGTAGCTCATTACCATTAAAGACCAAATACTGCTATGGTGCAACACTAATCTAGAAATAGATTTCCATAGGTGATACCTGTGATTTGGACTTTCTGTACAGTGGCTGCTTCATGGTCTCTGGCAGGTGGGTGGAGCCAAAGTCACCAACTTCCACGGCACTGAGCTCCGCTTCGTCCATGCTGAAGTGACGGATGTGGTCCAGCGTGGAGAAACCACTGTGCTCTTCGTCCTCCTCGTCATCATCAAACCTGAGTGAACGCATGTCATTAATAGCTATAGCAGACACCTGCTATTTACGCTACATTGCTGTGAAGATTTGATTGCATTCAAGCATTTGGAGCATTTGTAAGGGCAGATACAAATGTAGGATGATTAGTACGTTAGTTCACTCCAACTCATCACAAAGGTCACTCCAGAGAACCCACTGCTCTATAGACCAGTATCGAGGGGCTGTATACCCTGCTAGGTGATGCTTGGCTTTGGGCTCTTGTGAGGCTTTTCCAAAGCGTACCATTTCACAGACAATGCAGGTTTATGGAGTTTACATGACTGTGTGTACACATGTGGGCAATGCCTAGAGCTATTGGAATGGACTGCTGACATATAGTGAATGCTGCACAGCTAAAAATACCTATAGGAGCTGCTAATGTGCCTTTGCGGCCACTGTGCAATTATATCAGCCTGTGGTGAGAATGACATCAGTATTAGCCTCTGGTGTGAACTCCAAATATGACTTAGCTGATCACCTACATTAAAGTTAAGGGATGACATGTGTTTGTTTGATGGGGAGGTTAGATTAGTCTGTGTACGCACCTCTGTGGAGAAGATTTGCAGTTCATGTCCAGATCATTTGGTCCGTCAAAGTCCAGGTCATCAGTGACGTCTTCGCCAAGGTTACCGGACAAGGCCTTGTTAGTGGCTTTCCCAGCAGCATCGCTATGCTCTGCCTCCTCTTCCTCTGGCCCATGCTCCTCCACTTCATCCTCATCCACATCGTGTGACTCCTGATTGGCCACAACTTTGTCTGCCTCGAAATGGCTGTCGTTCAACCTGTCAATCATAAATGAATAATTTGCTTGAGCTGCATGTCCAGATGCCAGATTTAATACATTAGCTGTATGCTAAAAACAACAATGTTTAACTATGTAGCCATCATCGCTGGTGATAAATGCATGGTGTACAAAAATATGAAATTCTATGCAAGCTGCAGATTCCCAACTTTGAATAAAATGAAAACATCAACCTTCGACTCGTCTCTAAGAGAACCACAGGTTTTTAGACAATTAGAAAATCTTTTATCGGATAAAAAAAAAGAGAGAGACAGATAAAAAGAGAAAAAAGAAAGTAAAGGAAGAGAAGAGTTGGATGGAAAGAGATATATAGAGAGAGAGACAGAGAGAGAGAGTCAAGGAATGTACCTCCCATCAGCAAGGCACTTCCACAGCTTGCCTCTATCACTGCTACTGTTTATTTTACCCTTTCTGTCTCTCTCTTATACAGCCTCTCTTTCTGTCACTCTGTCTCTCTCTACAGCTCTCTCATCTCGCTCTTTCTATCTGTCTTTGTCCCTGTCTCATTTTCATGTTTATTTTTTTAATCCTCTGTTCATCTAATAGGGCAAATATTTAGCTGACAGAAAGAGCGAAACAGAAAGACAGACACACCCCGGCTGAGTGACACAGCACAGCTAGCCAAGCCATCGATACACACACACACACACAGTAGAACAACACCCACACACACCAACCATACACACACAGCCGACACAGACACATCACTACACACACATTAAACACACACACACACACACACATACACATATATATACACACACACACACACACACACACACACACATACACATACACACAGTCCAAAGGAAACATGTCAGACACATACATTAAAAGTGATTTACTAATTGTGGATCCCAAAAACATACATACATCTTGTACCATCAGAGAGAGAGAGAGAGAGAGAGAGGGAGGGAGAGAGGGAGAGACAGAGAGAGAGCGAGAGGGAGGGAGAGAGGGAGAGACAGAGAGAGAGCGAGAGAGAGAGAGAGAGGGAGAGAGAGGGAGAGAGAGAGGAAGAGACAGAGGGAAAGTCTAAAACTACCTAGAAATCTACAAAAACCTCTGTATATAGAGACTCAGTTCTCCCTATGACTGATAAGCAGTGCAGGAAAGGGTGAGTCTGAGGAAGAGGTACAGGGTTTACACACACACACACACACACACACACACACACACACACACACACACACACACAATCAGTAACACTACTCATTACAGACAAGAGAGGAAAAACATACAGAGAGATAGAAGAGTAAAAGACAAAGGACAAAACCAGTCTATGGAGGAAACACAAGATCGGCCTACAGAGGAAAAGACAAAATGGACTAAGGAAGAAAAGACAAATCAGCATACAGAGGACAATACAAAATCGGTCGAGGGAGAAAAAGACAAAATCGGCCTAAAGAGAAAAAGACAAAATTGGTCTATGGAAGAAAAGACAAAACTGAAAACAGAGAGAAGAACCGGCGAGAAGTGAGCAAAAGCAAGCGAGTGAGTAGTAGTATGGCGTGATGATGAAAACAGATTGGTTAATTAAAGAGGGGGGAGTGTTGGTAATTTGCAGAGGATAAAGTATCTATCAGGAGCAGTCAACTTTGACAGGAAACACTCGGCCACCTTTGACCTCTACTCTTACACCCACTTCCTGATTCATCCGGGGACAGCACATGTCTGGGACCGGTGATGGGGTGGGACTGCTGTTAACCACACACACACACACACACACAAACATCGGGACGATGTGGCAGTCGTACCTGTACCACCAATGATTGTACCTCTCCCTACTCAAGCCCCCATCTTAATGATTTCGAAGAGGGTAGGAAAAACAAAAAAATCAAACGACACAGGCCCCTCGCAGAGATCTCTATCTGCCTACAAATCTGTCCCACAATCAAAGCTCACACACAGACACAACAAGGAGCCAAGGCAGCTCGGTCCAACTACAGCCAAGGTCACCGCATACCGCCTGGCTGGTTTCCCTGCAGGGTGGAGTGGAAGTCTGATGAGTATGGGCAGTGCGGATGCGATGTGTATTTGGAAGGAACCTACAGCCTGGTGCACAGCTAACGTTACTGTAATGCTGCTGGAGGATACACATTAGCAACCGGCTAACAGCAAGCTTAAGCTGTGCAGCTCTTCAGGCAAATGACTCACATTAGTAGTTGGCAACTACTGGGAAGGTATCATTGGACAGTCATGCATAATAACCAATCACTGGACAAAGACAACTCTCCTTCCTTCACTCCACCAGGCACAACGCCTCGAGCGGCCAACTGCCTGTAATCGTCTTTCCCGTTGGATGGATACACAGGCACAACCCGCTGGATGGAAGTGCATACACACGGACGCACAGATAGCCAATTAAAACGCAGCAAGATCCTGACAGCTGTGGAAAGCTTAACATGCAATAGAAACCAGACGCTCCGTCTGAGTCTGAGACTGGACCCAGCATGATGATTGGTGCAGTGAAGTAATTAGCACTGCAATCAGACATAACGATAAGTATAGAGAGTTATGAGCACACACACACACACACACACACACACACACACACACTAAGGCATACACACACACAGGCAAAAGTCAAGAGTGTTGCAGCACACACACTGGCCAAGCACATCCACCTGGAGTCTGAGCCGCTGGCGACAGGGTAATTAATAACACACACACACACACACACACACACACACACACACACACACACACAGTTGTGGAGATGAAGGTTAATTAATAAAGTCTGAGGCGCTCCGTGTTCACTGATGTTTGTGTATAATTACCTCTCTGTGCGTGCCGTCCGGCTAAGCGCGGTTGTTCTCCCACGTGAACTGAAGCTGACAGACTTAATGACGCTACAGTCTCGTGCGTGTGTAAGTAGGTATTGTGCCCCCCCCCCCCCCTTTTTCTGAACGAATCGCTGCTGCTCTGATCAGTGAATAGTGTCTGATGTTGGAACGTGAACCAGTAAACGTATAGTAGTAGGACTAATTTCTAAAGGGGAATTCCAGCCCTTTTTCTGATATTCGATCCAACATTACCCATATGTGTTGACACCGTGAACCATTGGTGCTCATAAATTTAAGTACCAGATGTCAGTATGTTTGTAATTGTGGTGAAATCGCCGAGCACTCATTTTGAAGCAGTTTTTGTGTACGCTAAAGGATTTTGAACCAGAGCTAATCACTGTGGGTTCAGAGAATTGTACAACCGCCCGGTAGGATTATGATTGCCGAAATGATGGCATGAGAATGAAGGAGTATGCTTCACCCATGTCTGTCAGGAACGTGTTAGGGGGGTGGAACGGTGTTGTTTCTGGGCCGTCTGTTGCTGATGAAGTTGCGGATTTCGTTGAAGTAGGAGTCCTCCTTATCGTCTAGAATGGCACTGCTGCTGTCCAGCTCTGACTGCGGGGATGACATCGCTGTGCCTGCACACACACAGATATGAGTTTGAGAACCTGTTAGTAAATCCACAGTAAAGATGCTTATGAGCATAACTACATACCTAATGATATATATATATATATATATATATATATACTGTATATGTATAGTAAATCCATCCTCCTAAACAAGCATGCTTCTGTTTGATAGGCCCCTGAACTGGGAAACGCATGCAGATGTGAATTCAGTGTATCTGTGTGCATGTGCGTGCTATACCTGATAAATTACCATTCTCGTGTTTTTTGAGGTGACGGTCCAGGTTGGTCTGCTGGCCGAAGCAGCGGTCACACAGGTGGCATTTGAAAGGCTTCTCTTTGTTGTGGATGTTGCGGATGTGGCGCTGAAGGTTAAGGATATGCTGAGCGGGAGTATGACCTGAAGGCACGCAACGGGTAAATCACATCGGAATTAAGCCAAGAGAAAACCTTCCCCGACACACACACACACACACACACACACACACACACACACAAATTGGCCAACATGTTAGGAAAAAGATAAAGTCTTTATAGCCATCATTCACATGTACTATACATCAGATAAAATACACAGCTGTATATCAGTGGGGGACCCACCGGACCTGGCGGGCTTGTGGAGGAGCTCTAATAATATTTGGCAGCTAAAGGAAACGTGTCGGTCTAATTAAGAGAATCCGCACGTTTTATACTCTGCATTTACCGCAGTACTAATCTTATCCAGTTTTATAGTTTGGGATGGAAAAATTCATTCATTCATCCTCTAAGCCGCTTATCCTTCTGGGTTGCAGGGGGGTGCAAGGCAGGAAACACCTTGGACAGGACACCAGTCCATTATAGGGCAGACACGAAGACATACACATTCACACCTAGAGGCAATCTATCATCTCCAGTCTGCCTGACTGCGCATCTTTACGACTGTGGGAGGAAGCCCAGGTGGACATGGGGAGACCATGTCCAGTCTGCCTGACTGCATGTCCTTCAGATTGTGGAAGGAAGCCCAAGTGGGCATAGGGAGACCATGTCCAGTCTGCCTGACTGCATGTCAACGGGGCAGGGGAGGACAAGCCAGTCTGCCTGACTGCATGTCCTTCGGATTGTGGGAGGAAGCCCAAGTGGGCATGGGGAGACCATGTCCAGTCTGCCTGACTGCATGTCCTTCAGATTGTGGGAGGAAGCCCAGGTGGGCATGGGGAGACCATGTCCAGTCTGCCTGACTGCATGTCCTTCAGATTGTGGGAGGAAGCCCAGGTGGGCATGGGGAGACTATGTCCAGTCTGCCTGACTGCATGTCCTTCAGATTTTTGGAGGAAGCCCAAGTGGGCATAGGGAGACCATGTCCAGTCTGCCTGACTGCATGTCCTTCAGATTGTGGGAGGAAGCCTAGGTGGGCATGGGGAGACCATGTCCAGTCTGCCTGAGTGCATGTCCTTCAGATTGTGGGAGGAACCCCAGGTGGGCATGGGGAGACCATGTCCAGTCTGCCTGACTGCATGTCCTTTGGATTGTGGGAGGAGACCCATGCAAAGACAGGGAGAACGTGCAAATTCCACACACAAAGGGACTTGTACGTCCCGAATGGGACTCGAACCCTGGGCCTTCTTGCCATGAAGCAACGGCACTACCCCTTTAATCACACAATAGAAAACTTTCCTAGAGATGTCTATGTAGTTAGCCCTTGGTGGTTAGGCCGTCAACAGCTGGCCCATCCTACAAACTACACTAACCTCAGATATGGTTAGAAAGTGACACCAGTTAGATTTCCAATGGGTGGGAATCAATACGTTCTAGATATGTCACGGACTTTGTTGTTAGAAGGGGAAAACAATAACAGGAACGCTACAACAGGGTTCTGTTACAGTGAACCAGTGTAC
>JAMWET010006270.1:170000-217500 GCA_024036415.1 Prochilodus magdalenae
TGAGAGACAGAAAGAGAAACAGAGATTGTAATGTTTCATTATTAGAATGGTCATTTCTGTTTGAGGTGTGACCTACTATCATCTACACTCATCAACAAAAGAATACTTGCACCCAGAAGGACGTGTAGGTAAGGTAAAGGTTACTAGGAACAACAAATGATGATGAATTTAGACTGATATGTCCAGTATTGAGCTGCACATACAGACGTAGCATCTCTCAGTATGGTGTCGGGCTGCCATATTCGCTAAAGGAACATGCCAGACGTCTCGGTATGGAGCTGTAGAGGTTCCTAATGGTGTCCTGTGATAATCCATCTCATGCAGCTTGAATATCCTCACACAGTTTCTGCAGATTGTGTGGTAGGGATGGAAGTGGAGTGTCACCAGGCCTTCTGGACATGTGACATCTTGGTGCTAACCACAATGCCTCCACCCATAGATTTGTTGGTCATCTCAGGAGGGACTCATCACTGAGGTGGGACACAAAGTGGGACTCATCACTGAGGATGACCCACTGCCATTCTGAGTCACTCCATGACAGTCTGGCCCAACACCATTGCAATCTTTGGTAATGTTGACGGTCATCATGATGGTGTTGTCATGATGGCAATGGGGATGTAGTCCTGCATGGTTCAGGAAGACTCATGGAGGGCATCACTTCTCCCTGAACGTCAACAATGGTGGCTGTTGGGCTAGTCAGGTAGAGTTGTAAGGCTCATCCTTGCTTACGTCACATGCACCATTGAGTGTGAGTTGCTTCTGGGTGCAACTACTTTGTTGAGGTTAAGTGTGCTAGGAGACTGGGATTGGGGAGGCTTCTTGTATGTTTATGGCATGACTGAAAAGGTATAGCTATCCCATCCTGTCCACACCCTCAGCCTTGTGTGTGGTTAGAGAATATAGGAAGTTGTGTGAACGTACCAAATGTACCCAAATGTGTGTATATATATATATATATATATATATATATATATATATATATTATATATTATTTTATTATTATTATTTTATTTTTAAGCTTGTGTCTGACTCCTACTATTGTTTTCACTTAACCTCAACATACTTCTTTTGTCCATTTTAATGCACAGCTAAGGGTGCGTGCCACAAACCACATGAGCAAGTCCATTTCTACAGTATAAACTTATAGTCTGTATCCTTATGTACTTTTTTTTGCCAAACTATTCCCTATAAAACAACAAGTGGTGAAGAGTGTGCAGTAGTAATG
This sequence comes from Prochilodus magdalenae, assembly GCA_024036415.1. Lineage (NCBI taxonomy): Eukaryota > Metazoa > Chordata > Actinopteri > Characiformes > Prochilodontidae > Prochilodus > Prochilodus magdalenae. The sequence continues at coordinate 171,226 of JAMWET010006270.1, forward strand.
TGACCTCACATGTCTCCACATAGAGCTAGGCTCCGGTTCCAAACTGGTTTTTTAATTTCTATGCAATTCTGGATGATTTACTCAATGACATCTACACATACGCATGTTAAGATAGGCCTCTTGCCACACGCATGTACACACACAGACACACACACACACACACACACACACACACAGATGGATGTGAAAATGCGCAGGGACTGCTGCCAATTTGCTAATGAAGTTGAACGGTTGCTTTCATCAGAAGTGGACTAATTCTCTGAGGAGCGCCAAGACACATGGACATGTCAGACAGTGTGTGGGAACGGTTCATGGCCAGAGGTGATGTGTGAGTGTGTGTTTGCGTGTGTGTGTTAAATGTGTTTAGATACACTGCTAGGCAAAACTCTCAGGCATCCGTGAAAATGATATGTGAATCTAAGTAAGACGCTTGGATACGTTATCTACATACTCCATTTGTTAACTGTAGGATCTGGTGCTGATTCAACAGGTTTAGGATTAGGGATCAGATTAGGAACCACGGATTGGGTTTGGTATAGGCTTTGGGAATGGTAAGCTAGAGTGGGCTATTGAAGAGATGCCTTTAGGATCCCTTTAAAATCACATTGCAGTGTTATTTCTAAGGGCGAGTATTTACCATCCAGAACATGTACAGTACCTAGTTTATATATGATAATCAGTCAATTAAAACTGAATCAGGTGCACTGCTGCTGGAACCCAGAAACTCCTTACAATGACTGAAGTTCAGTGTGGTTGTTTTAACAGCACTCTTTCCAGGAGATGATTAATGGCTGTTTATTTGAGGTTAGATCTTCTGTAATTATGTTTATTTGCATGTATTCTAATGCCATATAGTGATTTACCTGCACACACAGCCAGTGCTAAGATAAATAGTTTGAGACAGTTCTCAAAAACGTTCGCCAAGTACTTCTGTGTACATGTGTGTATATGCAGTATATGCACTTTAATGTTTATTTACGGATCTGTGTGAGAATTTTAACTATTTAGGCTTCGAAATGAGCAATGGAAAAACCTCTCATTCTAATGACCACTGAAGCACAAGTTCATTTGGGTTGGATCTACTCATAAAAGGTTGTTGCTCAAACCTGTGAAGACCATGCTAACATTCAGCATTTAAGAAATTGTGATATATATATATATATATAATAAAAATAAATAAATGAAGAATAAAGTAAAGAAAAAAAGGAAGGAAATGAAAAAGAATTAAATAAACAAGAACAAAAAGCAGGAAGTATGAAAAGGAAGACAAAACAAAGAAAAAACACAAAATTAATACAAACAAAGAAAAAAAGAAAATGAAGAAGGAAAGAAAGAAAGGATTAAGTGATGACTAAAAGGAGAAAGAATAAAAAGGAAACAAGAAAGAAAGAAAGAGAGAAAGAAGGAAAAAAGACAGAAAGAAAGAAAGAAAAAAAAGAAAGAAAGACAGAAAAAAAGAAAGAAAGAAAGAGAGAAAGAAAGAAAGAAAGAAAAAAAGACAGAAAAAAGAAAGAAAAAAGCAAGCAAGAAAGAAAGAAAGACAGACAGAAAAAAGAAAGACAGAAAGACAGAAAAAAATAAAGAAAGAAAAAAGAAAGAAAGACAGAAAAAAGAAAGAAAGGGAGAAAGAAAGAAAGAAAGAAAGAAAGAAAGAAAGAAAGAGAAAAATAATGAATAATAAATAATACATGTTGAATATTTGATTGGCGTGTTTATTGATAATATTTATAATAACTGGTTTATTGTATATATTATATATTATATAACGTGTGTCTTTATCAGCAGCTTTAAATTAGAAGCCTCTTCACTGGTGTGAGTCTCAGGCGCTGTATGAACAGGGATCTGTGTGTGTTCATACAGCATATGTATTTCTACATGTGTGTGATTCTGAGTGAAGGCATGTGTGTGTGTGCGTGTGTGTGTGTGTGTGTGCGTGTGTGTGTGTGTGTGTGTGTGGTACAGAGCTGGAGTGATTCATGTCCTCTGTTGGGCTGTAAAGCATTCGGTGCACAATGTGAGCAGACAGCACATTCGTCAATATGAAAGATGTTGACATTACTGATCAAGGCCGGGACAGGGATAATAATGATATCGTCAGGCTGAGAGAGGAGAGAGAGGAGGGTGCGTATGTGTGTGATCAAGGAGCGAGGGTCCCTGAGGGTCCCGTAACATCGTGGCCCTTTCATACTGGACCCGCAAATTTGCATTATTTTGCGTGTATTGAATTTTCTGGTACGAGTGACTTTTTACCCAATATGTGTTTAATATATTTCAGTGCAGGTCACAAATCAGACCTGACTCAGAGTGAAGGGCACAGGCCAAGCATACACTCACACACATGTCAAAGAAAGAAAGAAAGAATGCAAAAAAGAATGAAAGAAAAAAAGAAAAAAAGAAAGAAAGACAAGGAGGAAAAAATAAAGAGAAAAAATAATTCAAAAAAGAATGAAAGAAAAAAAGAAAAAAAGAAAGAAAGACAAGGAGGAAAAAATAAAGAGAAAAAATAATTCAAAAAAGAATGAAAGAAAAAAAGAAAGACGAAGAAAGAAAGAATTAAAGAAAAAACGCTGTAAATGGAAAGGATAAAAAGGATTGGTGACTAAGAAGAAAAAAGAGCAATAAATTTTAAAAAACTGGATGAGCAAATGAAGAAAATAAAAAGGAAGAAAGAAAGAAAGAAAGAAAGAAAGAAAGAAAGAAAGGAAAAAAAACAATAAAAGAACGAAACAAATAAAGACAAAAAAGAAAGAATGAATGGAAGAAATAAAGACAAAAAAGAAAGAATGAATGGAAGAAATAATGTAAAAAAAGAAAGAAAAAGAATGAACAAACGAAAGAAACGAGGACAAGCTAAGAAAACGAGAAAGGGAAGGGATAGAAGGAAAAAACGAATGAAAGTCACTGAGACAAAAGTAAGGAATAAATGAGAGAGAAAGAGGGAGAGAGAGATAGAAAGATAGATAAAAAGAAAAAAAAAGAAAGTAAAGGAAGAGAAGAGTTGGATAGAAAGAGAGAAAGAGAGAGACAAAAAGAGAGTGAGTGAATGTGGGAGAGTTGATTGGCTGTAACGGCTTAGAACCAGAACTGCATGATCAGAGACATGAACAGAGAGAGAGAGAGAGAGAGAGAGAGAGAGAGAGAGAGAGAGAGAGAGAAAGAAAGAAAGAGAGAGGGAGAGAAAGAGAGAGGAGAGAGAGAGAGAGAGAGAGAGAAAGAAAGAGAGAGGGAGAGAAAGAGAGAGGAGAGAGAGAGTGAGAGAGAGAAGAGAGAGAGAGAGAGAGAGAGAGAGAGAGAGAGAGAGAGAGAGAGAAGAGAGAGAGAGAGAGAGAGAGAGAGAGAGAGAGAGAGAGGGAGAGAGAGAGAGAGAGAGAGAAGAGAGAGGCTGTCATATTCTGCATTATGTATAAGCAGCAGGTTGTTTATGGGCTAAAAGCTTTGTTAGTTTTCAAACTCAATAAAGATCCTAAATCTCCCACCATTAACCTGTCTGCTCTAACCAGCACCTCTCTCTCTCTCTCTCTCTCTCTCTCTCTCTCTCTCTCTCAAACACACACACACACACACACACACACACACACACACACACACACACACACACACTCTCTCTCTCTCTCTCTCTCTCTCTCTCTCTCTCTCTCAAACACACACACACACACACACTCTCTCTCTCTCTCTCTCTCTCTCTCTCTCTCTCTCTCTCTCACACACACACACACTCATCAGATTTCAGTATTTAGCCGTGTGTCAGTATGTCGGTCAGAGTGTGTCTCCTGACCAGTCTTATTATAAGAATGCAGTGTTTGAAATGACAGGACTTGATGAATTGGGCTTAAACGCCCAGGTCTGTGATCTAACAGGGTAAAATATAGATGGATAAAGATAATCAGACAGTGTTACTGTCATATGAAATACATGCTTCGCTGAAGCTACAGCGTTCATCAGGAAGCGTTCACACAGGGCTGATGACAGCTGGACTTTTCAAATGACAAAATAAAGGCAATTATTTAGTCCCTTAAACAGTTTCTCAATCGGTGAAACTTTCTCTTCCTCATCTCGCTCTCTCTATCTCCCTTTCCCCCCCTCTCTCTCTTTCTCTCTCTCTCTCATTTACTCAGGCTGCTACATCTATAGTTGAGAGAGGCTTCATTAGTGAGATGCATTCTCAATTGTTGATCTTATCGGGGTACCAGATGTCTGGAAATTCCCTTACTCCCACCCACTGACACACACGCACACACATGCACACACACACGCACACTCTCACTGTTGGTGCACCAAGTATGAGAGGTCCCAGTGAGACGGTTGCCCCCTCACTGATGTGGACCCCCTTCTGTTCCCCTCTCTCTAAATAATAGCACTCTCAAACTTTCCGTATTATCAGCAGCAGCCATCAGAAATAACAACTCAACAACTGCACTGGGCGACTGATGAGCACACACACACACACACACCCACACACACGCACACCCACACACGCACACACACACACACAAACAATCCTGTTTCTGTGAATTCAGGGTCTTTACATAGAGTTCTGTTCACTCCCTGGAGATGTACCTAAACCCTAACCAGAAATACTATTAACCCAACCTTAACCCTAACTCTAACCCTAACCTTACCCTAGCCTACCCCACACTTTGCCCTAATGTAGCTCTAACCTTACCCTAACCTAACATTACCATAATCCAGCCTAAACCTTAATTTAACCTAACCTTAACATTAGCCATACCGTAACCCTACCCTAACCCCCATTACCTAATCCAGCCTACTGTTAACTTAACCTACCTTAACCTTACCCATAAACCGTAATCCTAAATTCAGCCTTATCCTTACTGTTAACTTAACCTTACCCTAAACCTAATCCTAAATTCAGCCATACCATAATCCTAACCTAACCCTAATCTTATCGTTTAGGCTCGTTTCAGTCTGAGTTGCAAACGTCCTCCTGTTTTTCAGTGAGGAGCTTCCTGACAGCCACGCATCCTTTAAACCCACAGCACTGAGCTGTCATCTCACAGTGGAAGGACGGACAGAAATATCTGAGATTGTTTCAGATCTGGAGCAAGAGCAAAGCTTGACTTTCTCCTCTCTCTTAAAGAAAGAAGCTCTAGAAGCTGTATTTTGATAGTAGGTGTTCCAGGTGGTTGCTAGGACCCGTTTTCTCTGTAACCATTTTCTCAACACTCACTTTACTTTCACTCTGTTCCCTTCGACTTCCCTTAAATGTAATTTCTCCATAACCCCCTTCTGAAGAATAAATCATTTGTGCTTGCTGGCAGTTTGGACTGAAAATGAAATCAGTGAAATGTGGTTTCTGACTTTTACATGGTGTTGTATGCAGAAGTGCATTATGATATGCACACACACAAACAGCACATATACACACCCCAGTATCTCTACACTCGTTTGTTTGTCATGCGTGGTAAGAAATGGCTCTGATGCTGCTTATATATTGTTTACATCAAGTTATAATTACACAAATAACACATGCAAGAGCAGGATGCAACTTTATAGTATCCGGTTTCATAATGCACTCTAAGATCTATTCATAAGCACGTTATAAAGACCAGTTAGACAATCTCACGTCAATTAATGAAATGAAATGAAATGAAATATTTAAATTATGTTATAAAATAACTTCACTTAAAGTCTTTATAGTTCCTTATGCAAGGCCATTAAAGTGTTATGGTGCATTATAGTAATGCTGTCTACATTGTTTTATATGGGCAGAGATTATGAGGCTTTATAAAACCTGACATTATGATGGTGCACACACTTAATTATTAAATATTCTGCATGCCATTAAAACTACTTATGAATGAATAATACAATACAATGAATAAGCTAATGCCAAGTATTATAAAGAGTTACGTCTGCTGTATAATACCTTATAAGGGCATTTATATTGGATTATGGGTACAGGATTCATATAGGATTCATAGGACAGAGTATAATATCATTTAACACACACACACACACACACACACACACACACATACACACACACACACACACACACAAACACATACACACACACACATACAAACACACATACACACACACACACACATACAAACACATACACACACACATACAAACACACACACAAATACACACACATACACACACACACACACACATACACACACACACAAATACACACATACACACACACACACACACACACATACATATACACACACACACACACAGACACATATACACTCTCACACACACACATAACACACATACACACACACAAACACACACACACACACGGATGCTGTGGTAACAGGACCGAGTGTTGGTGACAGTAACGGATGATAAATGGCTCGCAGCAGTGGAACTAATGTCCTGTGATTAGGAATGATACATGCCGAGCTGCTGCAGCTCCTCTGTGATAAAGCTGTGATTAATGAGCTCACTGACTGCACTCATTTACGAACCTCTGACTGAGAGTCAGCAAGTGCAAGCAGCCATTCATAAAGTTTAACGCGCATGTACATCTGATTCATAAATGCACATACAGCTTTTATGTGTGTGTGAGTGTGAGTGTGTGTGTGTGTGTGCGTGTGGGTGTCTGTGTGTGTGTGCGTGTGTGTGTGTGTGTGTGTGTGTGTGTGCAGTGGTCATACACTACTGTTCAAAATAGAGTTATTAAATTATATACACTACAAGACATACACAGATTCATGAATGAAAGAATAGCGTGCCGTATTGCATGGCATTTAGGATATTCATTATATAGTCAGCTTATTGTTGATGTTATATTGTTTTTTTAATGGCTTAATTATTATGGATTATTATACAGCTCTGATTTTGTACAGCTACCTACAAGCTGTTTGAGCTGAGAGAATATTAGCATCATATTAGAATAATTTACTACTAATAAGCATGTTTTAAACTCATGTGTGTGCAGCAAAGTGTGTGGTATATCTGCTTTCAAGGCTAGCATGTGTGTGTGTGTGTAGTTGTAAGAAATGTGTGGCCTTAGCAAAACTTACCCAGGTTCTCTGATCAGGCATGCGGAACTGGGGGCAGGACAAAAGGAGAGAGCGAATCAAAATCAGGAATCACACAGATGAACAGATTCTGATTGGGTGAAGGAGTGTCAGTGTTCGAAATGACGGTGCTTAGGGGCAGATTGACTAAAAGAGGTGCTAATTACAGACAGTCAACTGATACTTTGCACTGGTGGGGGTAGCCAGTTTGAGCAAATCCAGAAGTCTCATGCGAATGGGCACAGGCGCACAGGCACCTCCATAATTATCATACGGCCAGCGCAGTATAAACCCCATCCTCCTCTGTTTCTCGTTCAAACTGTGAATCGCATATGTTGGTACATTCCAAAGGCCTCATTCACCAGCTGTACTAATGAAGCAATTTCTTTCACTTACACAAAGGCTGTCACCAAGGTTATGACGCTCGCCAGAATCTACATGCAATCACATGTCATGGGTCATAAGCTTTGTCTTGGGCCAGTTTAAAATAACACTGTTGGTGAATGAGCCCCATTGTTGTGATTCTCTCTGTGATTTGAGTCCTGGTTGCAACTGTGTGCTAATCCTTATGTCTGATCTGACAGATCGACTAAGTCATAACTTTTAAATTTTGATTTATTTACTTCAAATTTTGTAAAAGTCAGTCATATAAGGTCATAAAATGAATTATCACTTAATCAGAACATATGTGATTATTTCAATATTGGACAAAAATATGATTTTATTTTGACTTTTTTTCAAAATTTGAGAACATACATAAAAATTTACATTTTCAAAAATGCTCTGTTGCAACAATAACAAGCTCACTGGACAAAAAAAAATCAGTCCCCTATGACTGTAATGTATCTAATAGAATGTAATACCTCCATGAGCACAAATAAGAGCTGTGATTGGATTTGGGATGGATTGGACATTTCTGGATGTAGGCCACATCAATGCTCATACAGTCTTACATCTCAAAGAATTGGGCAGTTGGGCCTGATTTGGTGGATGCCTTCCCTGGCACACACACTGAGGAGAATTTCCTGAAGGCTGGGATTTGTGTCACTGCGGTTGACCCGCATGACCATACACATCCATACACCTTCAGATTCACTTCCTTCACACTATGGTCTTTGGCATACCAAAATCCGATCACTCCCTTAGCCAACATCTGCATTGGACCATTTTCCACACACGGAAGGAGACATTCACTACACTGTAGCACTTCTTCTCAATCTATGAATCCCATCACTCACACCCCATAGGCATTTAAAGCCCCATCTTCCTCATCTGACGTCATCAGCCTGAAAATACTACCACCTAAAACACACAAGGTGACTTAGCTGGTTAACAAACCTAATCCTAACCTTACCCTAACCCTAACCCTAACCCTAACCCTAACCCTAGACTACTACAATTAAACTAGCACTGCACTTTGATTAGGCCTACATAGGCTTTTCCATAGTGCCTTGCTGCTACTGGTAGCATGCATGGTGCTGGTTGGTGTGCGTGCGGTGGGTGTGCTGCAGTAAAGCGTATGCTGATAGGTCACCTCGTTAGGCTGTGTGTGGCGGGCATGTGGATGCTATCGAGCACAGACACTGAGCAGACATGCAGTATAAATCTGCCTAGTCAAACAGCCTGTAAAGTAGTGCCTGGAACAGCCTATAAAACACTATAACAGGGGTCTGTGTGATTGTGTGCGCTGAGTTAAAGTTAATATGGGAGTCTAGAAATCACACACACACACAGACACACACACACACACTCACACACACACACACACTCACACATACACTCACACATCTGAACGTCTGAATGGGAAATGATATTGTAATATCCTAGTAAAAGGCACACAGACAGAGGGACGTGTCACCACACAGATGTCTCGGTCAACCACATCTGGACTGCATCATATGCTATAGCATGGACAGACGTGATTGCTAAAACACTCCAGCGCTATACAAGCCCTTAGTGTGTCATGAGGAGCATGCAAGTGGACGGTGCCATGCAGGCTGTACTTGGTAGCTGGTAAATAGTGTAAATAGTGTTAACTTGTTGTGTGTCAGGTACAGACTCCCAAGGTAACAGGACCTGCCTTTCCCCTGCATAGCACTGACTCAGGCTGACTTGACACTACTAGCCTTTTGTGGTTTACCATTAGAAAACCCAGTACTATATGTGGCATCACTATAATGACCAACTGCATTGAGGGGCTGCGATATCTGCAAAGGAAAATGAAGCAGCTGGGGCCAAAAAGCCTCAAAAGAGTGGAGCCAAGCTGAACTGTACCATGTGGGGGGAAAGCGGATATAAGTTCTAAGATCTAGTCTAACTAAATCAAACCAAGACAAGTCTTCATCTGGGTTGCCATGATGCTTGCTGTGGTTTCCCAGTTCCTTACTATAGACCTCCCTGCTGAATTGCGTAATGTTGTATTGAATTTACCACCTATAACTGCAAATACACATTCAATTATGAGATGTTTTACTAATTCCTTCTTCGTCCTTATAGCTAGAACCTAAACGGTCTGGGTAGTTCCCCCAATTCCACCTGAAACATGTACATGGCACTTGTACTGTACACCCTGTTAGTACCTAGAGCTTTAGAACTCTAGTTATAATTGCCTAGCATTTTGGAGCCTGTGCCGCACACCTAACTGGTTAATATCTAGAACCCGAGATGTGGATGTGGAAAATGTCAATCCCCTGTAACTGTAATGTATCTAATAGAATGTAATACCTCCACGAGCACAAATAAGAGCTGTGATTGGATTTGGGATGGATTGGACGTTTTGGGATGTAGGCCACATCAATGTTCAGACAGTCTTACAGTAAAAAATTGGGCCTGATTTGGTGGATGCCTTCCCTGGCACACACACTGCCTAGTTGATGCCTACCTAACTGATTAATATCTAGAACCCGAGATGTGGATGGTACAGCAATGGATAAAGGTTGGAACATTGGGTTAAATGACCAAGCAATGTGTGAGGAACCCTGTGAAGAACAGTGTTGGGCGAGTGTCTGGTAAATATAAGGTACGTGCTGCATGACTGGCTGGAGAACATGAGGGAAATGTTTGGGGAATGTTTCAGCAAACTTACCTGTGGGTGGAAGAGGAAACCTGGTGCGGGTCGCATGTATTTTTCCTTCAGCGCCTCAAACGGATCACTCGCTTTCCTCTTCTCAACCCTGCTAAAGTTCAACTTCCATCAGTTCTTAGAAATCACACTTCAGATAAAACTCCAAAAGCCAAAACATCAGCATAGCGTTAAATGTGCCATATTCAAGAATAGCTATGATATCATACTTATATATCATATAGACTATAATAAACTATAGTCGGTTTGCCGTATTCGTCAATAAAGTGAACATAGCTCCAGTACGTTAATGTGATACGCATGTGATTGACAGTACCTGTAGATGGGGTCCATGAAGAAGGGGGTGGGTCTGGCATGCTGGAGGGAGGGATCCGCTTTGGGAGGATCCGCCTCAATTCTTTCCTCTCCAAATATGTGGTTCTTCCGTGACTCCTCCCCTCTGGTCCGTGCACCTCGGTTCCGGCCACCCAAACTCAAGTCCAGCGGTTGGTCCTGGTTGCTCGAGGGTACGTGTGATGCCTCGGGCTTCGAGGGGGTGTAGGTTGGAGCCAGGCGTTCTTCCTTGCGCTTGGTGGTGAGGTCAAAGGGTGACTCAGCGCTCCTACCTTGTGGTCTCTTGCTCTCGGCTGAGGGGCTCTCCGGCTCCCCTTTGTGGGTTGGCGGTCGGAGCTGTTCCCTCTCATGGAAGGGATACACTGGGGGTGAAAATGCAGGAAAGAAGGATAGAGGGAACATGGAGGGGTACGGTAGAGCACCCCCTTTTTTATCATGCAGGCCCGCCAGCCCTGTGGAGCCGAAGTACTTCTCCGCTATGGAGGCGATGGCCTTGATGGAGTCGTTGACCGCTCCAGAAACTGCAGTGTTTTCATCCAGAGCTGGGGAGAAAAGCCCCGGTGGTGGCACGTTGCTCCCATTGCCGTTAGCTGCATTGCTGCTGCTGGAGCTGTTGACAAGTGTGGGGCTTTGGCCAGCATTAGAACCGCTGGACTTCCTCTTGGGTCCTTTCCCATTTTCCCTTGCCCTGTCTCGCTCGCGATCCCGGTCACTTTCTGCATCGCTGTCCAGTTCCGACCCAGAAGTGCTCTCAAGCTCACTTCCACTGGGAGTGCTGACATCGTCCAGGTCACTGCTCTCCGATTGGTCACTCATCTTGGGCTTGTGAATGGAGCCTTCTCTCTGGTGCTCCACCCTGTCTTCCCCTTCCCCATTCAAGGAATGCTTGCGGAAGCTTTTCAGAAGGTCATGAGGCTCTTGAGCTCCAGCGATAGACAAGGGGCTCTTCCGAAGGTCGGACCCCGGCAGGCCCTTTACAGGTGAAGTTGCTGGGATGATAGACGGTCGGTGGTACAGTCCAGATGGGAAGAGTCCCGGGAAACCAAACGGAAATGCTGGCGGGGCGGCTGGGAACGTCAGGCCACTGTGGTGCCGGTTGGCGCCAAAATAGTCTGCCAGACCAGCTGAGCCAGGTCCCATCCCGGCAAGAGCAGACTTGTCCAGTCCGGGGCCACCAGGGAGAGAAATGCCTGGGCCAAAGAGCCCTCCGGCACCAGCAAAATGGTTCTTCCCCTCGCAGAAACGCCGATGCTTGTTGAGTGAGGAGGTGGTGCTGAACATCTGGCCACAGTCTTTGCACTTGATCTGTGTCCGGCAGTCGGCATGCATCCGTTTGTGCCTGCAAAGGTTGGAGAACTGGGTGTAGGACTTGTGGCACACCTCACCTGCAGATGAGAAAACACACAAACACAAACACCATAAGAGTGGACGGGGGACAGGAATGTCCAATGTCTCACACATAGACAGAGCTTTACAGGACACTGATGCATTCCAATTCCTCGTCATCTAGTTACAGGGTTTCTACGATGTTGCCATTTGAGTCAGCAACTGGTAAACTGATCTACTCTACGTGGCGTAACGTGGAAGGTGCCCAAGTTTACCACTTGCTGTCTACTCCCTGTGGTTTATAGGACCGTCTGAATGCACCACAAGAGGGCAGGGATGGGCCTACGCATGTTATAGACCCCAGCATCGTGGCTAGTGACCGCATGCCCACTCGAGATGGGCACACATGAATAGTTCTCCCTCACACACCCACACTCCCAGAACGATAAGGTGACACAATGACACACAGTGACAAAAGGACACAGACTGGGACTCGGAGACAGAGACAGCACAATGGCTCTATTTTGGTCGTGAGAAGGAAACTGAATTGAATGAATCCTATCCTGCAGGTCCGTTCCCATGGACCACACTCACTGACCTGTCTCTGTCTCTCTCTCTTTCTCTCTCTCTCTCACACACACATATACCATCTCAAACAGACTTCTTCAAAAGTTCCCCCGTGACTGAGTTTACACTAATAACGCCAGTGTTTTCTCCTCAGGTTTTTTGGACACTCAAGACCAGATGAAAAGGCGCAGCTGCAATATGCAAAACATATAATAATCAGCTGTCTATTGCTATAACAACCTACTGACTGTGCTTGGCTTCTGAAATAGTGGACCTGATAACTAGCTTGGCATGGAAGATGTAAAAACGCTGGGTTAAGGAAAAATTACACTCATCATCAAAAGAATAGCTGCACCCAGAAGGAGGTGTGGGGTTGCAGTGCTGTTGGGAAGGAAGATAAAGGTTACCAGGATCAATACATGATGACACATTTAGACTGATATGGGCTACACATACAGAAGTCGTGTCTGGCATTGGGCCGCCATGTTTGCTAACGCAACACGCCAGACTCAGCATGGAGCTGTAGAGGTTCCTAATGGTGTCCTGTGATAATCCACCCCATGCAGCTTGAATGTTCTTACACAGTTCCTTCAGATTGTGTGGTAGGGGTGGAGGTGGAGGGACACCAGGCCTTCTGAACATGTGATGTGTGACATAAACTGTTTATCTTGGTGCTGAGTGTGGTGCCTCCACATATGAGTTCACAGGTTGTCTCCACCAAGACAAAAGCTGGCGTGCAGATGAGCCACTGACAGTTCCCCTGGCATGACACAGTGGTGGCGACATTGACATGGTGTTAAAGGCAGTTGCTGCATGCATGCAGTCCTGGCCGTCTGCCAGTGGTCCTGACAAGTCATGCATCTATTTGTGCAGCCACTGTTTTAATGATGAGTGTACAATATGGGAACAAATGATATGGAAAGTCAATGCCCCTTTGAAAGCCGCCTGTCCAGGGTGTTTCCTGCTCTCCGGCCAGTGAGCGCTGGGATAGGCGGATGCCCTCTCCGTGACCCAGAAGTATAAGCAACTTAGATGACGAATGAGAGTCAGTGCCCTGTAGCCCAGGGGTCTCCTGCTCAAACATGGCATGCAAAGTTGGCCCTCCAGAATTGTCTAACGCCCCCCTCTGCACGTATACCGGCAACACGTGAAGACAAAAAGCTGACAAGTTAACGGCTAGTAGCTTTATAGCTCTCGGTGCATCACAAACATTGCAGTAGTGCCCTCAGAACAAAGCTAGTTGAACTACATAGGAGTTGTGAGAGTCGTATTCTTATTTTTATAAATAGTCTTTCAGCGCAAAGTTACATAGCCATCAAATTACTGATCATTTACACCATGCAAACCTGCCTGCCGTAGTTCTACAACGTATATCAAGCTGCACTTCCTATATCTAAGACCTGGCACAAGAGGCTTAGTATATCTGGCCCATGGTTTCCGATTAACACACTGACTGTCTCCATTTGCAATACGCCCGTCTGCTCACACTGTGTACTGTATATAGGCAGCGCTCCAGCACACTAGCAATGACTCAAGTTTAGCGCCATAAAAACCCCATCTGTATCCCCAACGCAACACCTCACATGAGAACCTAAGCCTTTAAAGCTTCATCATAACTCACCCTAATCACATCTCTCATTACCCGAGCCAAATTTATAGAAGGTTAAAAGAGATTGTGTTGAGGGGGAGAAGTGTGTGGAGCAGTGTGTGTGTGTGTGTGTGTATGGGGGAGAGGGTGGTGTCAAGTGTGGAGGTAGAGTGATCTTAAGTTCTACTCTTAGTTCTGTTTATGACTTAGCTCTCTCCTCCAGGCCCGGATCAAAAGACCAAGAGTAAATATTAGTGTGAAGGCTGAAGACGACACTCAGTGTGCGTGTGTGTGCGGGTGTGTGTGTGTGAGATCATCTCATCCTTCCTGTTCATGCGAGTGTGTCCATCTATAACTTATCACACACACAGGATGAGCAGGTGTGAACTCTATGGTGTGTGTGTGTATGTGTGTGTGTGTGTGTTCGTGTGTGCGTGTGTACACAGAAAGTGTGCGTGTGTATTTCTCTGCTCACATACACGCACACTTTCTGTGTGTTTGGCAGCCCTTCATAAACTGTAACTAAATATTATAAACACATTCCAGAGCACTGAATATCCAGCACTGGCATTAATGTCAAGAGTAGAGCCATCACAGTGTTTATGTGTGTGTGTGTGTGTGTTCTGTGTGTGTGTGTGTGTGTGCGTGGATGTGTTCTGTGTGTGTGTGTGTGTGTGTGTGTGTGTGTTTATGTGTGTGGATGTGTTCTGTGTGTATGTGTGTGTGTGTGTGTGGATGTGTTCTGTGTGTGTGTGTGTGTGTGTGTGTGTGTGTTTATGTGTGTGTTCTGTGTGTGTATGTGTGTGTGTGTGTTTATGTGTGTGGATGTGTTCTGTGTGTGTGTGTGTTTATGTGTGTGTTCTGTGTTCTGTGTGTGTGTGTGTGTGTTTATGTGTGTGGATGTGTTCTGTGTGTGTGTGTGTGTGTTTATGTGTGTGTTCTGTGTTCTGTGTGTGTGTGTGTTTATGTGTGTGGATGTGTTCTGTGTGTGTGTGTTTATGTGTGTGGATGTGTTCTGTGTGTGTGTGTGTGTGTGTGTTTATGTGTGTGGATGTGTTCTGTGTGTGTGTCTGTTTATGTGTGTGGATGTGTTCTGTGTGTGTGTGTCTGTTTATGTGTGTGGATGTGTTCTGTGTGTTTATGTGTGTGGATGTGTTCTGTGTGTGTGTTTATGTGTGTGGATGTGTTCTGTGTGTGTGTGTCTGTTTATGTGTGTGGATGTGTTCTGTGTGTGTGTTTATGTGTGTGGATGTGTTCTGTGTGTGTGTGTGTGTGTTTATGTGTGTGGATGTGTTCTTTGTGTGTGGATGTGTTTTGTGTGTGTGTGTCTGTTTATGTGTGTGGATGTGTTCTGTGTGTATGTGTGTGTGTGTGTGTGTGTGTTTATGTGTGTGGATGTGTTCTGTGTGTGTGTTTATGTGTGTGGATGTGTTCTGTGTGTATGTGTGTGTGTGTTTATGTGTGTGGATGTGTTCTGTGTGTGTGTGTGTGTGTATATGTGTGGATGTGTTCTGTGTGTGTGTGTGTGTTTATGTGTGTGGATGTGTTCTGTGTGTATGTGTGTGTGTGTGTGTGTGTGTGTGTATATGTGTGGATGTGTTTTGTGTTTATGTGTGTGTGTGTGTGTGTGTTTATGTGTGTGTATGCGTGTGTGTGTGTGTGTGTTGGGGAAGTGGGGCCTGTAGGTTTTTGTGTATTGTGTATATAAGGTTCTGTGCAAAAGTGATCTGCAAAGCTATTTACACACATGGGCAAACGAATAGTTGCACAAGCCAATAGCTGCACCCCAAAGGAATCAAGTGTCATGCATGTGACATAAGCTAGGACGGGCCTTATGGCTGTACAGTTACGACGACTGCCCTTAACACCACGTTGTGCCAGACCGGCATGGAGTGACTCAGAATGGCAGCGCCCCATTTTCAGTGACGAGTCCCTTTTTTGTCTTGGTGGGGACGACCAATAAAACGTCCAGAAGACCTGGTGTCACTCCACTTCCACCCCTACTGCACCAGGAGCTGTGTGAGGATATTCAAGCTGCATGGGATGGATTATCACAGGACACCATTGGGAACCTCTACAACTCATCTGCCATACTGAGCGACACTAAACACTAAAACCTCAATAAATATTGATCATATCAGTCTAAATGTATCATCATTTATCGTTCCTGGGAACCTTTATCTTCCTTCCCAAAAGCTTTAATCCCACGCTTCCTTCTGGGTGCAGCTATTCTTTTAATGCTGAGTGTATAAATGTATATTGTCGGTGCTGACCTACGACATTGGTTTCATTATATAGAGAGTTAAAATAGTCCTATTTAACTGCATCCAGTGCAGCACAGTATTCATAAATATTAAGAGAAGGATTAATATAAGAGATAGAGAGATTAATAAAAGAGAGAGATTGTGATCATTCATGTGTGTCGGACATTTACGGACATACGGAACAAATCGCATCCCATATTGGTTTAACACGGAACGCATCATTTAATGTCCAGATAAAGGACGACTCCGTATTTTACAGGACGGGTGGCAACCCTAGTAATGTAGACCTATCCAACACATGATGGGTATGCTGTTAAACTTTAAAGTAATATGAGTAAAAAAAAATTTTTGCAGAGATATCGTCACAGTCCAAATAAAAACGTATCTCTCTTTTTGTCGTTTTTCACTTTTTTGTTTCATTTGAACACAGTAGCTGCTGTTTACAATGTGAGAAAATTTCATGATGAGTGGACCCACAGAAACCGCTTGGAAAGCCGTCTGGTTCCATTGACTTACATTAAAGTTAAACTAGGTTTTTGCCATCTCCTGTAATGTTTCCATTTCAGAGATGCTTGTTTTTCTTTGGACAGTGGCGATATCAATAACTACATCATTAAGCATTTCGAATATAGGCCGTGCATGGTCTGTTATCAAGCTTGAAATATTTGGTCAAGCTAATTTAGTTTTAAGCAGCTGACAAATCTAATATTTATAAAGTTATTTATATTTATTTATTTGATTTTATTGATGATCTATTAGATAAAAGACATCTGTGATTCTCTGCTTTGTACCAGCACTAGAAATATCATTATTAGAAATATCAGGCAATAGAAATGGCAAGTTAGGTGATGATGTCCAGCTTTGTGTGGAATGCTTTGTACAGAATGACTTGGGTCAGATTTGGTCTGTCTGATTCTGGCCCAACTAAGGTCCTGACTTAACTTGTTGCGGTCCGGCTCGGGTATAAAGTTCTCAACCTGTATTTGAAATGACACACTTCAGAACCAGTTCTAGTTCAGCAGTAGTTTGTTATTGTTCAGTAAAACCTACATTTAAGAACAACATATAGGAAATTCAGGCCTGCAGCAAACCTCTGCCTGGTTCTGCACGTGTGCATGTGCCAGGTAAGCCCTAGCTAGCTAAACCTATTTAGGTGTTTTCCATATTAGTCTGGTTCTGAATCACTCAGGGTTCTGATTTGAAGATTTCATCTAGTCTAAAAGCCAAATGTGAAAACTGGACGCAGCTAACTCATACACTTTCTGCTCGACCGCGAGCGCCGAACTGGTTCACGTACAGTTCACGTGCAATTGAAGTGGATTCACGTCAAAACAAACAAAGCCCCCCCACAGACGCAGCTGCTGTGCGTCCGTGAGCTCGCGTGTGTGTGTGTGTCCCCGTTAACGTAGTCATTAGCTGTTGTTAGAGCCGCTTGTTTAAATGCTGATTGCTTTAAATGGCTGTGTACTGAGCCCATTGGAGGCATGTGGTAGCTATTTGTCTGGAATGGCCGTTGTTGGCTAGTTACCGTCTGACCGAGGCAGCACGGCCACGCTGAGGTCAGCATATGTCTTGTCAGTGTACTGAGGGTCGACAGTCATGCATAGGCTACAGGTTCAATGTCCGGTTTGTGAAGCGAGCACACAGTGAAGGGGGAGCATCTATGAGGACCAGGAGCACTGGAGTTATAGCGCATCACTATGGTGTAACGGCGTTCCGGATTGTGCTACTGAACACCAGTCGGTGTGTTACACTGTTAACTACATAACTAATTTCCCCATAACAGGGCATGTAGTGTGGTTTAGGATCAGTCCCTATAGATAGTTAGGAATTATGTTATAACAGATATTAATAAGCAAAATACATACATTTATTATTTATTATCATTTATTGTTTTTTATTTTTTTTCTCGATATTGTTTAAGCAGGGCCTAATTTTAGCCACACTCTTTTTTTTTTTTGCTGTTTTAAAACAATGTTTTCAAGAAGAACTTGTACATTTAAAGTAAACACAGAGAGTTGTAGTCTGGGGGTGGAGCCTGATTTTAGCCACACCCCTGCATTTCTATTTATAATTTTTATTTTGCATTTTCAAAACAGTATTGTTATTAAAACAGTATTTTTATTAAGTTTAAAGAGAACTGCTGGGTAATAGGCGGGGCCTTATTTTAGCCACACCCACAACCCTGCATTTCTTTCTCTTTTTTTTGCAATGTTCAAAAGAATGTTGTTTTGGTTTGTTAGGGTTTAAACCCAGGGTTAACCCAGACACAGTCAACACAGTAACACATTTAATAAGCGCAGCCTTATTCTATTCTATATATTTATGTATTTACTTTTGCATTTGATTTAAACAATAATTTAAAATGATAATTAATGTATAGGCTCACTTAAAACCAGTGAAAGTCTTAAATGTGTTTTGACCTTGAACCAATTTAGTAGAATGATCTGCATTAGGCATAACCTTTATATAAACTTTACATACAGGATTGGATCAGCACTGTCCAGAATCAATTATGGCACACTCTCACATTTGTCCAATACCAGGTTCTGGTGCCTCCTCAAATGATATATCTATATAATAGTAACTTCAAATGAAAATCCAATAATACTGTTAATTTTAAAGCAACCATAATTGTATTAAATGGTATTTAATAATTTTATAATACTTTTTATTCAATTAGTCCCGGATCGTCCTATTGGTCCATTTATAATCACCATTCAAATGTTCGTACATTGTAAACAGTGGCTGGCATTTTTCTTTCTTTTTCTTTTTTTATGACATATTACATTTAATTACATAAAAATAAAAATTGAATTACACAGCACTGGGCACCCAGACATGCTTTTACAAATATTCAAATATTCCTTCTTTGGGAACAGAACATATTCCCGCTTTTGGGAATAAAGCATGTTAAGAGCAATGCTTCCTCCTGCTGTAAAGAATTCAACGTGTTAACAAAGAATGGTACATACACGTTTTACCTGTTGCATAAACATCACATGACATAAAACCCAAATAGTTAATGTGTCAAATAACAGATTAGACATGCATACATGACATCACATGGGCTGGCTGGTTCAGGTGTAGAGGAAAGCACCACCAAGAGGTGAAAAAAGATGGGCGAATTGTGATATGATGATTGAATTTGTCAAAAATGTACAAAAAGAAAAAGACAAAAGTACACAGACGTACAAAAGACTGCAGATCAAAAACATCATCTTATAGCTGTGAATGTGTCCCACAGGGTTCTTTGTGTGATGCCATAGAAGAACCACTTTTAGAGCACCAAGAAATGCTTCAATGAATGGTTCCTTCATAAACGAGATGTGTGAGCATAAGGAACATTTTTCTAAAGTATAAAGAATTTACACATACTGTAAAAATAAGCAAGAATCTTTGAAATGGAATGACCTTTTATAGTATGCGAAGATTATTTAATTATGACTATTATTATTACTACTACTACTAATTGCTATTATTATTATTGTTATTATTATTATTTTATTATTAATTATTATTATTATTTTATTATTATTATTATTATTATTGTTATTATTATTATTATTATTATTATTATTATTATTATTATTTTATTTTTTCTATTATTATTATTTTTATTTTTTATTTTTTATTATTATTATTATTATTAATATTATTGTTGTTATTTTCTTAATTTGTAAAAAATGCAAGTTGCGTTATCCTGCAAGAACCAAAGAGAAAACAACACAAAAAGAACAAATTTATTTGTAAGGACAAATAAATGAATAAAACAATTAACGCTTAAGAAAGGATCTTTTTACAAAAGGCTCTTTTTAAAGGGATTCCAGGGCTGAAATGGTTCAGAGCTCTTCCAAGTTTCAGAGCTTCCAGGGCCACAATGGCTGAAAACTTTTGAATGAGTTTTGGAAACTGCCAGCAAATTACTATGGACAGACTTAAGAGCCCTAGCTAGAGCATATCGTCGCTTTCCAATGCAAAACATGTATCTCCATTGTTGGTTTTTACTTTTATGTGTCATTTGATCCCATGAGCTGCTGTTTACACTGTGTGGAAATTCCATAAAGAATGGACCAACAGAAATGCCCTGAACTGCTTGGTAAGACGTCTGGTTCCATTGACTTCCATTCAAATGAAATGAGGTTTTTGGCCTCTCCTGTAAAGTTGCTAGTTTGGATATACCTGTTGTTCTTTGGGCAGCGACTATATCTAATAATCATTTCACTATGGCAAAGAGGAACATGACCTAGAACCTTAAAATCTATTCTAAAACTAACAGGGAACCAATGCAGTGACCACAGTGCAGTTAAACATTTAAAACTGCCCATTTGATTTGGCCCATCTGCAAATGGTTATTGTCCATTATTTCTATTCTAGTCTTCTTTATTTATAGATTGTTTTGGCTTCCTGACTTGCTGCCCACCACAAACAGTGCACTTTGACCCCTTACCCCTTACACAATGACCAAAGCTTTGGGCAAGTCAACTTTGAAAGTCCTTTATGCTCGTAACTGGTTCTTTATGGAGCCAAAGGTGGTTCTTCTGTGGCATTGCTGTGGACATCTTTGTAGAAGTCTGGGTAAAAAAACGCATCAGTGTGGAAAAGAAAAATCGAACAGTGCACTCACCCCAAACTCAAACAGCCCAACGATGGACATATGGATAAACACTTGGTGAAGCTTTCCTGGGTCTTTCTTTCTCTCTTCCCCTTCTTTCAAAGGTTATCAGATCAGATTTTTGGCTTCCAGAGCAGACCTAGCCTAATCCTGCAATCTGATTATTACGTCAGCCAGTTCTCTCGGATTGAAGGCCATCCAGAAGCTAAAGATCCACTCGGATAAGTTTGAATTCCTCCCCCCCCAGGGATGGTGTGTGTGTATGTGGGGTGCGGTGTGTGTTGGAGAAAGAAGCGTGCAGACTTACATATGAAGCGGGTGAGAGACTTACATATGAAGGGCTTGACGGAGGAGTGGATGTGTTTGTGCTGTTTGAGGCCGGACGAGGTGGCGAAGGTTTTGCCGCAGTCGGGGCAGGCGTGGGCCCGGGCGCCGACGTGCTGAGAGCGGATGTGCCTCTGCAAGTTACTGGGGTCCGTAAACACCTGCTGGGGAGAGCCAGAGAGAGCGCGAGAGAGTTTATACACACACTAAAACCATACTCTAATAATAGTGTCCGATTTTTTCCTAATTATTTTGGGCCATTTTCCTTTGATCTGTTCATGAATGAATTGACAAACAATGTAATGGGCAGCAGGTACTTTCAATTCTCCACAATCAGGGGGATTGCAGAGTATTTGCAGTTTCAGTCATCAGTATTTTGAAAACATGAATATCTGTCTAACGCACAGAGCACTGGCTGGGGTTAATCATCTTTAGCAGAATGGGCTGTTACCCAGTGTGTGCAGCTTGTGTGAGTCACACTTGCTACAAGACAACTGATAGCTTTGTTGGTGAACTCGTTTTATCGTTCTCTTCATCTTCCCACCTTTACAGTGTAAATGAAGACTGGACTTGGTTGCAAGGGTTTCAGTGGATGACCTCTGAATTAAGTGCTAATGATTGATGGTCAAATCTTCAACAACTTGAGGTTTACACTGTTTTCACCAATGGATGGCTACGTAACCCCAACATGAGTCCCCTGGGGCTGAAACATACCTAATAGCATGTCATACCTCCATTAGCACCAATACCAGCTGCCATTCAATTGGGCATGAACTGGACAGGTTTCTGGATGTAGGTGAAATCAGTGTTCAGACATTCTTGCTTTAAAGAATTGCGAAGTTGGGTCAGATTTGGTGGATGCCTTCGCTGGCACAATTCTGAGGAGAGTTTCCTGTGATTTTGGGATTTGGGACTGGGATTTTCGCCACTGCTGGCTGACCCATATCCACGTTGCTGTCGCAAGATAACGAATATCTCCAAAATGAGTATACACTCTGACATGTATGTGAAGAGCGCTATAGACAACGCCCATATGAAATAAAAACGGGTCGGCAGATGCCGATCTATGGAAACTACAGGGGACGTGGGAAACCTGTTAGGCTAAGTAACCAACAAGGCGGCCATTTTGTATTCAGCTTAAGTTTATCATATTTGAAGGTAGGTGTGTGACACATCAAACTGGGAGAGAATTTCACCAGTAAAACAGTGGTGTGGTCCGTGCCAGTTTATCTACATTCATTCTCAAGATGCCTTCGCTGGCACAATTCTGAGGAGAGTTTCCTGTAGACTGGGATTTTCGCCACTGCTGGTAGACCCGTATGACCACATGCTTCCATACACCTGCAGATTCAGCTCCTTCCTTCACACTATGGTCTTTGGCCACGCCCAAATGCTTTAATCACTCCATTTAGCCAATCATTAACATCTGCTTTGGAGCCATTTTCCACACATGGAACGAGACATTGACTGCACTGTATCGCCACTTCTCAATCCATGAATCCCAACACACAACCCGCATAGCCCCATCATCCCCATGCAGCGCCATCTGCAGGAGCCTGAAGTTACTGCCCCCTTAAACACACAAGGTGACTAAATTAGCTTATTATTTTATTATTAGTTCTAAGTCCATGACAGCAAATTTCCAACTGTTTGCTATTGTTGATTTTCTGAAATGACTGACGTGCTTTGGACTGTAAGCTGTAAAATCCATGGAGAATACAATGCCCTTAAAACGCCCATAAATGAAGGTCACATTTCTATGGCCGCATTCCACGACTCCTTCAAAACACGTCAGCAGTTATGATTCTCATGGGCGATCAATTGGGCCTGCGTAGAATGTAGACCCTTAAATGGGACATGTCTTCTGTGTAACACGAACATTCACATTCACTCGCACAGCGATGCCTGGACTCTACCTTTGAGCAGTTTTCACATTCGTAATGCTTGCCGCTGTCATGCGACATCTGGTGGCGAATCAGGTTGGACTTCCAGTTGAAGGCCTTCGGGCACTGGTCACACTTATACTCCCTCTCCTCCGAGTGAGATAGAGCGTGGGCCTCCAGACTGGAGAGGGGGAGAGAGATAGTGAGGAGATGGAGAGAGAGAAAGAGAAAGAAATCGGACTTTTAGAATAATAACCCCCAGTTTCATAAACCCATCATGCCCCTGCATTCCCACTCTGAGAAAGAAAAGTGCCCTGAGGAAAGGGCAGAAGCTGCCATAATCTTTACAGACACTGTGGCACCTGAGAAACCCTGGTTGGGAGACCGTAGGTTGGAGTTGTGTGTGTTTACACTGGCCTCCTATCAGTCATTTTATAGGACCCTTTCCTACGCTACATAACTCCGCCCCCATCTCTGTCTTTTCAGCTAAGGAAGCATGGCAGAATCTGGTTAGCAGGCCTCGCCAACTGCTTGCACGTCAGGAAACGACACTCTGAATGCTTTCCAAATACGGAATTCATACATGCAAGGGGTGAAGGGGATCAATCTGCATACAGAATTAGCGACGCTCCTCCTAATCAGCTATACTATCAGTCAAAGGTTTAGACACTCCCAACTAAATGGATGTTGCTGGTTATCTTAAAGACTCTACAGGCTTACACTTAACAGTTGCAACGGACGAGATGTCTGAAACAACTCATATCCTGATATACCACATATCCACGTTGCGATCGCAAGATAACGAATATCTCCAAAATGAATATACACTCTGACATGTATGTGAAGAGCTCTATAGACAACGCCCATATGAAATAAAAACGGGTAGACGCTGATCTATGGAAACTACAGGGTATGTGGGAAACCTGTTAGGCTAAGTAACCAACAAGGCGGCCATTTTGTATTCAGCTTGAGTTTATCATATTTGAAGATAGGTGTGTGACATATCAAACTGGGAGAGAATTTCACCAGTAAAACAGTGGTGTGGTCCGTGCCAGTTTATCTACATTCATTCTCAAGTTAAAAGTAAACTTACGAAACATATACTGCATATATGTGTTAACATATGTGGTAACAATGATCTCTCCACACCTCCACATGTAAAAGGTATTATCTCGGAACAGCACTCTCAGGATTCAACGTCTCTGCCAGGTTCACCATTTCCCTGTGCGTAAATGTGTGTGTGACCGTTCTCACCTTTGAGCATCAGGAAACACCTGTTCACACTCCTTGCACTCCTGCGGGGAGTGGGCTGAGTGCAGCAGGAGAGGGTGGAGCTCCGTGCTTTCTCCGTCACTGGCCGGGATGCCCTGCTCGGGCAGAGTGAAATGTGATGGGGTCCGGGTGGAGCAGGACTGCTTCTGATGCTCCAGCAGCTCGGGGCCTGAGGAGAAGTGCTGCTCACAGTCCTCACAGCGGAACTCGCGCTCCTCTAGAGACACCACACCACAGCAGATTAAGATGGATGAAGGGTATCTGAGTGTAAAGGCTGGGTACCACACTGTGCAAAGTCTAGAGACCACCGAACACTAGATTATAATTTATCATTTATCATTTATAAACTCCCCCAGAAGGAATCAACTGACAGTAATTAAGGTTTGGCATCATGAGACTTGATAATGATTCAAATTTCAAGTTTCACGTTTGGCCAAACATGTGACTTAAGCAATGTTCAAGCTGCATGGGGTGGATTATTGCAGGAGACCATTAGGAACTTCATGGGATCCATGCTGAGATGTCTGCCATGTTGCATTAGGAATCTGGGTAACCATTGCCCACCGTTCTGAGAACTCCAGCAGCTCCTCTGTTTGATTTGCTGAGTTTCTCCGTCATTGAGGAGGTTCTTGATCCACCGTGTCGAGCTGTCTTCTTACAATGGAAGGATGGACACAGAAACACCTGCTAATGTTTTCAGATCTGAAGCAGGAGTGGAGCTGATTTCTCCTCTCCCTCAAAGATCAAAGCTGTAAGTGCTGTTTATCTGATGGTGGCAGTTTTGGTGGTCTACCAGGTCTTGTGGGTGGTTGTGGGGAGTCTCATTTTCACTGCAGCTTTCGTTCTTTTTTTGGAACTCCAGTTTTGGAAGCTCTTTTCCATTTGACTGCCCCCTATATGTGATAAGTGGAATGCCAGGTAGCCAATCTCTTTTGGAATATCTTTTGAAGCACGAGTAACTCGATGGACAGTTTTGACTGGAAATCAAATCAATCAAAGGTGGTCTCGGACGTTTCCACAGTCCGGTACATGTGTGTGAAATGTGAGTTTGTAAGTGTGACGTACCATGTATATCTGGAGCCATGGTGTCACATGAAAACTCCTCAGCCTTCATGAACAGTATGAGTTCTTCACTAGGATGAACCTCGCGAACCACACGGTAAAATATCTGCCCACACACACACACACACACACACACACAAACAAACACACACACACACACACACACACACAAACACACACACAAACAAACACACAGGGAGAGAAAAAGGGTGAGAAATTTAAATACACAAAAGCAAACTTCACAACCAAACAACCCAGAGTTCAAAACTCAACAAAAGAGAGCAATCCAAACCCCAACACCGCAGAAAATACTACACCTAATTACTGAACAGAGTTACTGTTTTGGTTATGTTTTTTCACCAAATCCAAATATTTTTACCAAACCAATGGCCACCAAAAAATGGCCACAACTGTGGAAATTGGTACACATGCTGTAAAAGGAATCTTAATATGGCATTTGTATCTGTGTTATATATATATATACACATAATATGTGTGTATATGTGTATGTATATATATATATATATATATATATATATATATATATATGTATATATATATTATGTGTGTGTATATATGTATGTGTGTATATATATATATATATATATATATATACTTGTGTATATGTGACTATATGTTATATTTATATATCTCAAATATGTGTGTGCAATGTGTTATGTATATATATGCTGTGACTTTGCAACTGACTATATGGGTCTTGCCAATAACTTTAGGAACGCCAGCAAACGTCCTTATATATCGCCGCTGTCCAAGGAATAAGGAGAGGCCAAAACTTTAGGAGAGGCCAAAAACGTCATTTAATTTGCATGGAGAGGTACGTTCTTCATGAAATTTTCACACAGTGTAAAGAGCAGCTCATGTAATCAAATGACGCATAAAAGTAAAAATCAACAAAAATGGAGACACATGTTTTTCTTTGGACAGCAATTATATATATACACATATATAGTACAGCATGTAACATATAGTGCAGTGCAGTGCAGAGGTGCAAGGCTGTGATATGTGGTAAATGACTCCAGAGCAGATGTTAATGATTGGCTAAAAGGAGTGACTGCATATGGGCGTGTCAAAGACCATAGTGAACACAAGGTGTGGTCATAAGGGTGTACCAGCAGTGGCTCAGTCCCAGTCTGGTGTTTGTGTTTGGGGAGATATTACTCGCTATAATGTATGTTTCAGTTAATGTTCTGTCCTATATATGTGACCCCACCACCTGTAATTTCCAGATTTGAGACTATTGTCACATTTAAGAGTTTATCAGCAATACTCATAACCAAAAAGCAATTCCTTCCCTAGAATATAATGGAAAGATGGGCTTGTGATTTTGATATTTTCTGTTTCTGCTTTTTCTAATTCTCTCATATTTACTTTTCTATGTTTTATCCAGCACATGTTGTCATTTCTCTACATTCACTACATTCACTCTTTATTTATTCAAATGTGGCTTGTTTGAACATAAACCGCAGCATACAAATTCAGCTCTGCTGTCGTAGTATAATTTAATTCGATAGAAATTGTAAGCTCCTCCCACTACCCCATGTGTCAATGAAGTTACCCCACACTGGGAAGCCCAGTCTTAGACGGCTGAGCCCTTAAAGGTTTTGAAGCCATAAGACAACCCGGAGCAAACCAATGAGCACTCCCTCAGCTAATGTTCACATGAATCTGATTCCATTTTTGATTTTGAAATGCGAGTATGGGACAAAGAGAGCCGCATTCACATACACACACTCGCACCCACATTTCCCTTGCAAACACAATAGGCAGGGGGAGAAACAATCGAGGATGGTGTTATTTTTGGCAAGCCTTGAAGGGTTCGGACTATTTGCTTCCTTTACAGCCTGACGGTGACATGTCAACATTCTTATTAGATGTGACACATACACATACACACACTTGATAAAGTGATAAAGGCGTGTCGAGGTGGGGGCTTCTTGGAAAACAAGTGGTCGGAGGAACATCCCCGTGGGACGCGCTGCTGGATTGATATGTGTGTATGTATGTGTGTTTGGGAGAGAGACAGAGACAGAGAGAGAGAGAGAGAGACATGGAGGAACAGTATGTTTCCCTATTGTTTTAGAAGAGAATTCAGGGAACTAAGGGAATGCTTGCGACAGCATGAGAACGGCCGCTCTCTCGCTCACACACACATGGGCCCAGATAAAACGACAGAAAGCCAAAGGGGCACAATAATATTGTGAAAATGGGACAATGAGAGAGCACTTCAAACGGTGGCAGGGGGCTTCGGAGTGAGCGATCAGGCCCTGACCGGGGGCCAGCAGTCCCTACTGGATGAACCAGCATAGACCAGCATTTGTTGGTATGCTGGTCAGCAGCTATTGAAGATATTATGCTGACCGCCACTTAAACCAGGTTACACTATGTTTTTGGATACTGCTATATTGGTCAACCAGCATGGCCTTGTTGGGTAAGCAGCTAAACCAGCACAGACCAGCATTTGCTGGTATGCTAGTTACCATCAACTGAAGATCACCACTGTATGCTGATCACCACTAAAACCAGTATCTTCTATGCTTTGGATACTGGTGTATCGACTAAACCAGAACTAGCCAGCATGGAAACCAGCTAAGATCTGTTATTCGTCAGCAGGGGTGGCTTTACACTGGTGCTTGCTAATATGCTAATGTTAGCATTAAACATCTGTCTTTACAATCTGAATATAAAATGGCCATTCAGTCCCTGTTGCTCAACATCAGGTCCTGCTAATAAGTTGTCACAGCCTTTTTGAGCTCACTAATGTCTTGGTAGCACAGCTTACTCTATGCTAGCATAATCCAGAATTAGCGAAACTGCTAAATACAATGATAAAGAGCTGAAGTTAACGCCAGAGGAGGTTTGGAACTGTTATTGAGTCAGCAGAGTGTTGGTTTTGTGCCTCGGCAAACGGCGAGCCAGCTCTGCAGCTCCTTACACAGAGTTCCTAAACGCTTTCACTTTCAATAACACTCCACAACTGATCATGGAATATCTAGAAGGGAAGAGCTGACGTTCTTTTCTAACTGAAGAACTTGCAACGATGGCTTTCTACCAAAGTATCACACTTGAACTCAATGAGCTCTTGCTCTAGTGAGACTGCATGACAAGGCGCTTGATTTTATACATCTGTGGCAATGGGACTGAATTCAATGATTTAAAAGGTGTGTCCCAATACTTTTGTCCAAACACTATATCTCTCCTGATAAGAATTTATTTGGAAGTGGATGTTTATCTGCGGACAGCTTAGATGACTGATAGTTGGGGTATCTCCAGTAAGTCTACCTCATGGTTCGCCCAGCTGACCTCTTCCTAAACCCCTCCCCTAAATGGCACGTCTCCAGTCTTAACCTCGCCAACTGTACCGATTCATGGACACCTCTGACAAGCCTTGGAAGATGTACAAACTTGCTGTTTTATTTCCGTCTCTTCTACTTCCTGTTTGACAATGCTTCTAAGTGTCTCGATGTGGTATGTGGGATTTAGCCTCCATGTGCCGTTTAGTTTTGGTCGGCTGTCTAACCTCTGCCACTGAAAGCTTTACAGTTAACACATCAGGCTCGAAAGTTTGTCAGACGTAGGAACAGTCACCACTCAGTCAAAGCGGGGTGGGTTTTTTTTTTAAACAGCCATGTTAACAAGTCATTTTCACGATTCGGGCTGCTGAGACTTCATTGCGAAAAGAAAACGAGAGAGCATTGTTCTCTTGTAGTTACAACATTTTTGTTTGGGTTCAAACAATCAAGCAACGATGACAATGCAGAGTAATTGTTTTGCTGCTAGCATCAGCGGCCGAGTTGGCTGCCAACCCGGCACTGGAGCACTAACGGATCCCCTGATTATTGTGGGCTATTTAACACTCTGCCCCTAACCCTAACCACTAGGGGGTGCAAATTTAAAACCGCAGCATGCCTTGTAACTTGCAGGGCTGAAACTGCAGGTTTAGAGAGCCATGTCCGTTGAGTTTGTTGGGCATTGTGGGCTGTATCTTGAGCCAAGGCCTGATGGGCTGGTGCCAGGAGAGAGAGGTGCCAAGTGGCAGGGATTTTTCGGATAGGACGTAAAAGTGTATTGCTGGACAGGCTTGTATGGACCACACACATTTCGTCTGTTTTTTTTTTATTTGCTGAAGCATTAATCAAGAGCAGGCAAGAGGGCAATATGGAATTGGTATATTATTGACCTCAACACTGAACGACTGCATGTTTCATTAAACCTTAGTACATAAATAGTCCTGTTCAATTGGATCCAGGTCAATGATGTACATGAAATATAGAAATTAAGAAAATGACCCATCCCAAGTCTGAATCTTTCAAGAAAAAATAAAATTATTATTTGATGGTGAGAAAAAAACATATTTGCCACTGTTGCAATAGCCACAGCATTCTTCATTCATTTCATTTCCAGTCATAAATGGTTATTAAGCATTTTCTATTCATTTCCAAGACGTTTTCTGAGGAGATCAGATATAACATAATCCACTCGCATAAGTAGGCAATAAAGCTGAGCAAGAAAAGAGTCTAATAGCTCACTACTGAAGCCAGCAGCCTTCCTTTTCTACTAACAAAGTGGGTTTGCATGTGTTACCTTCTGATTCTTATTGGAAAAACAGGAGACCAGGAAACCAGGAGTTGTAAAATAAAAATGCAGAGACAAAGTGGCTTCCAGCAACAGACCTGGTATACCACCATAATCGTCCCTATCAGATAAACAGTACTTTCACTTTTGAGAGAGAGAGGAAAGTCCAGCTCCATTCCTGCTTCAAAAAACATCTACAGGTCTGTCTGTCCGTCTGTCCACTGTGAGAAGACAACTTAATGCTATGGGTCTGAAAGGATGAGATGCTGTTCAAGAAGCTCCTAATTGAGAAAAAGACATGAACTGACCACTCCAAAATCCAGACCTCAATATTACTGAATCCCAAAATGCAACCAACTTCTAAGACTGAACTTTGGACGCATAGACTAATGCATGCATAGTCAAAACATAGATGCAGAAATAATTGTACCCGGACGGAATAAAACTTGGTGGGTAGGTTTGACCTTGTGAGACCTTATCACTGACCCAACAGCCACAATGCTAGAACTCCAGCAAGCAATGATGCCCTCCATGACTCATACGGACAACCTGTACGTAGACCGTTATGATGACTGGCCCTAACACCACGTCAACGTTGCCAAAGACTACAATGGTGTTGGGTCAGACTGTCATGGGGTGACTCACAATAGCGGTGGAGATGACCAATAAATCCATATATAGAGGGATCACCTATATCAGTCTAAATGTATCATCATTACCTGGTAACCTTTAACCTCCTTCCCAACAGCACTGTAATCCCACAATTCCCTCTGGGTGCAACTATTCTTTTGATGATGAGTGTAATGTATTATGTTGTTAAAGTTTGTTGTTTTCCTGTTAAATATGTGTTAACTGATAATGGATAGAGGTGGTCTCTGACTTTTCCACAGGACCGAAACTGCTGTTACAGTTATTTCACTTTCTCTCTTTCTCTTTTGCTCTTTCTCTCTCTCTCTCGCTCTTTCTCTCTCTCTCTCGGCTCATCAACAACATTCTTTCCCTAATGAGAGGTCATTCCTTAGGCAGGTAACACACACTCACCCTTTCCTGCAGAAACACACACACACACACACATACACACACACCTCTGCTCCATTGTGTGGGTCAGTATGAGAAGCGGATGTTACTGTGCTGATGTTCTGATAAACAGAACCATTAGCTCTTCATTTAGCGAACAACACTTCACTCGTACAGGCCAACGCCCAAAACCACCACACACACACACACACACACACATGATTGCAGGTCCTATCTCTGATTTCAGTGTTAGTCACACAAATGTTAATAATAATTAATATTTCATAATTAATAATTAGTAGATACGAAACAACATTAAAAAAATTTTAGCTTCTGATTTCAATGTAAACTATAAAATGAAATAAGCACATTCGCTCACTCAGATGTGCTTCTTTTGGAATTATTGGGCAACAAGAAGTAAAACTATCTTGAACTATTTACTACTCTCAACAGTGCAGATGCCTCAACCATGCCTGAAGACTGAACAGCTCTTTACGAGAATGGAATGACATTAATTGTTAATTAATATGCATTATGAATCTGTGCTGCCAAAAGTTTAGGGACACCCCTTTACATCAATGCTACTTTGTTCAATGAAACAACAAAACCAACAACAAAAATATGACACCACTATTTGTCTATTACTTGATCTTCACTCTAGATGCTCTGCAGAACCTCAGCTTTTCTTTAACCAACGTCTATTACATGCATATAAATATGCTTCCTATAGTTTATACTGAATCTGACCCTAAACCTAAACCCGAAACCCAGGCCTAATGTTTCAGCTGACTTGCCGGACCTAACCGATGCAGCCATACACTCATACCCGCTACAATGTAGCGATAGCTATCAGAAAAGGCTCAAGGACTGATCAATCCGGGGGTGCAAACGTCCTTTGGGGGCTTGTTTATAAATGTATAAATCTAGGACTCCAATGCAAAGCCCTGAATTTACTATGGTAACCAACATTTAGCTGAACTTCTGATAGATAGTACTGAATCTAACCCTGAGCTTAAACCTATAACCTAGGCCTAATGCTCACTCGGGCCCGCCAGATCTAACCCACACAGTTTACGCCTTTTGTTAATCTGTAATCTACTGAGTCCCAGTTATAGCACGCCTGCATGGTGAACCTTCGGGAGGCAGAACGTATAGCAGCGCTTGTCCGTAAAGAATAAGGACTAATCAGATCGGGGCCCCCAAAGCATTGTACTGTGGGGCTGATCTTCACCGCTGGAGAGAGAGTGTTCAAAGCCATGCTCGCTCTACCCTGCCCTTTGATGACCTCTGCACTACAGCACTTTTTCCTGTCCGATCGCTGGAGAGATACGGCAGAAAGAAAGCCGGGGAGAGCAGAGGGAAGCTCTTTCTTTTTTTCTCGGCTTGGTTTTGTTATCCTTCACGCATCCTCAATATTCTATTCTATCTGCGCGCTAGACAGTTTCTGTGAGCCGCTACTGAATACCGTTCAAAAAAGGAAGAAAAATGCAGGGTCATTCCCGCTGGATTCCTTCC
The DNA here is from genome assembly GCA_024036415.1 of Prochilodus magdalenae. NCBI lineage: Eukaryota > Metazoa > Chordata > Actinopteri > Characiformes > Prochilodontidae > Prochilodus > Prochilodus magdalenae. The sequence continues at coordinate 203,668 of JAMWET010006270.1, forward strand.
TTCCCTGCCACATTCCTCCCCTCTTTTGCTCATTGTGAAGAGTCGCGGGGCGCTTCTCAAAAACATGAGGGTCTCCGGAAGCCATAAAGACTCGCCGTGGGCCGGTGTTATGACAAAGCGCTATAATGAGTGTTTAGTGCAGAGGCGTGATTTTTCGCCTTTGTAGAGGCCGAAGAGGCTGCTGCCTTTGTCTACCTGCTCCCTCCTCCTGGATAAATGTAGCGATAGCCATCAGTAAAATCTCAAGGATTGATCAAACCGGAGATGCAAACTTCCTTGGGGGGCTAGTTTACAAACGTAATAATGCGAAGCCCTGGATTTACTGACCTGTGAGTTGGCTGGGGACAGTGGGAACACCAGATCTGTCAAATAAGGGAGCACCAAAATTTGGCTGATGGCTTCATTAGAAGAACATCAATGGGGAATTCTACTAAATGATGAGCAGCTTGAGGGGAAGTTGCTCTATTCCAGAGAAACTTATCAAGAGCTGTTTGCAGCAGTGGTAAGGGGAAAAGTGACATCACAGATATCTGAGACATTGTTTTGAAAGGGCTTTGAGATAAGGTTAGGCCTGAGGTGCACTTTTTAAATGGTGCATATGTAGATGCCTGTAAAAACATCCACCTGATATTTACATAAACCTGTAATTCACTGGCCGTTTGGGATAGTAATTAAAATGGCCATATTTTCCATCCTCTGGTTCATATCACCACAACGACAAGACCATCTGAGCGAGTATGGTTTTTGATATTTCATATTAAGCCACACTGAAGGTCCTTATTTACATCCTAATGACTGGATTACGGAGAAATCCCCATCAAGGTAATGTCTGGCATTTTTCAAGAGCTCCAGTTCGGTGGTCATCTATCAAGCTGTATATACGCTGTGCTCCCTAATTAGCCCAAACTAGTTCATCAGTTCAGTTTGCTTTCTTAATGTTGGGTTTAATACCGAGCCGACATTACGACCTCTCTGTTTTCATACCGAATCCGTTAAACAGACTGGTCCTGACTCTAAACCCAATGACTGGTAGTATATGAGTGGACAGTGCATGAAAACTAAAATGCCTGTACGTCCATTCCAAACGAAGGCCCAGTGTGGAACACGGAAAAATGTACGATTCAAATATTTCAGCTCGTAGACGTAAATTAAAGCACAGTTAAGGAGCCTGCAGTTTAGCACTAGAACCACAGGACACAGTGGGCATCCAAACAGAGGGACGTCCCAGACTTCCGTTCATTTCTGCCTGCTGCCTGGGTTTGGACTCCCGTGGTGAACATTTTCAGCATCTCTATGATGTGGGCCGGACTGAGGGTTCGGTTTAAGAGCCTCAGCGTTGGCATGGTGGGGGCTAGCAGCCGAGGGTTGGTATTGGTTATTTTGGGTTTGGTGACTTTCTAGCCCAAGCTGTTTAAGACTCCACTGATATAGCAGCACTAATATCAGGCTTTTTAATATGATATTTTTTTCACTAATATTATCTAGCAGAATTTTAGATTTATCTGTGGTAAACGTGAACGGTAATGTTTGTACTGGGATGAAGGTCAAAAAGTAGTAATAATCTACAAATTAATTTATATTTTGTTATATATATATATATATATATATATATATATATATATATTTCAACAACACACTTTAAACAAGAAATGTGTAAGTTATTATAATATATAACGTCATATCCAAAAGTTTTTCACTATTGGAAGCATAGATTTGCACATATTGTTTAACATATCGGGGAAAAAAAATGTCTAATAAAATTAAGCATATGTAAACTTTATGCCACTGTTTAAAACAAATACTTAATTTTATAAATATATTTAATGTAGCTAATTGTACACTAAAATGTGCAGAACAATGTGCTAATTAAGCTCCCCATAACTTATTCAGAATTTATTATCAAACAATAAAACTTCAGCATTAATGTTAAAGTATTAATATAATATTTTCTATTAATAATATATTTTATACATGGTGTAAAACCAATGAGTACATTCTCAGTTTGGGTATTGGTCACTTTCTGGCCAGCCAAACCAAACGTCCTTATGGGCATCTTTTCCAACATCAGTGCGATCATGTTTTGGATTAATCAGAAACTTTCCAAAGCCAGTATGTTAGCTGCAGTCACTTGATCCTCTCAATTATGACATCATACAACAGTAAAGATATTAATAATATAATATATACGTGCTACAAGCAAGCCAACGCTTAGTTACCATAATAAGAGTTATAACAATGTAATAACCACATCATTACATTGTAATAATTAGACTTTTATAAATAATGGAGCTTTAACTGGGGCTACTGACAAGCTGTAGGCTAATACCACCAGACCAACTTAACTACAGTAGCTTACAAAACTGTGTGGTGTATTTTGATGTGGTTATTCAGCTTTATGATGTCACACAGGAGTGCTATGCTGCACGTAGCAATGTTCATATTTTGGCTTCTTAATGAGCAGATGGTTCAGCAAGCATGATGGCTTTGGAACATCTGTCATTGTCCCTGTAGAGATAACCAACTTTCCTATTATGTATAGGAGCCCAATAGGAACCCAAAGAACCCAGACTACAAAATGACGGCATGGCTACAGAGGTCTACAGAAGTTGGCGAGATTCGAGGGTACAAGGAAACACACAGTTGTGTGGGGCTAAAGCATTCCTCTCAGTGGGATCCCTCCTCCACGTTCACACTTCCTCAGCCCTTAACATGGAAGAAGAGTGCCACATGCCAGGCGTGTGTGATCCAGGCCTGTGGTCCTTCAGCAAAGATACTATAACTGAGAAACAAAAACACACTCGCACAAGCCTAGGCCGAGAGAGAGAGAGGGGGAGGCCGCACGAACGAACGAATGAATGGAGAGGGTGCATGTCATCACAACAGCACCTTTTTAAACGCCGCATTATACGGGCCATGCAGGTGCAGTGTTCCGCGTACCTGCTCATGTATCGGGTAGGCTGTGAGGTTGTACTGGTGCGAGGACGGTGATATCTGGACGTGTCTTAGCCAGCTTCTGCTTTCACACACACGCCCATCAAAACTGGCCTTCTGCGGAGAGAAAAGAGGGAGAAACAGACAGAGAGAGAGAGAGTCAGTCACTCTTTGATCTTTATCTTTTACAGGTTACTCTGCAGTGTCTAAACCACATACCACCCACCGCGCCGCTCGACTCCAAACAAGATTACGCACACATAATCACACCTGACCCCCCCACCACCACCACCACCGCCCACCACCACACACACTGTGTCCTTTACAACTATTACACACACTTTAATGGGAATGTAACATCGGTAAAAGGCTGACACACACTTTACTGATTAACCCACCACCACTTCCACTCAGTGGAACTGTTGGTACACATCCTATACACTACAGCTTGCTGCTCTCACTCTGGCCCGAAAACTAAACCTAGTGCCCTTTAATATAAGCCTAACATGGCTGGGATTAACCCAGACCTACTGGGGGCTGTCCAAGTGTACCGCTACAGTCCAAAGAAACACAAGCGTCCCCAAAAGGGCAACTTTACAGGAGAGGCCAAAAACCTCACTGAACTCTAATGCAAGTCAATGGAACCAGACGGCTTTCCCAGTGATTTGGGGTCACTTCTGTTGGTCCATTCATCAGGAACTTTTCACACAGTGTAAACGGCAGCTGCTGTGTTCAAACGATGCATGAACGTCAAAACCAATAACATGGATATCTGTTTGTGTATGAACAGTGATGATAATATATATATATATTGCACAAAATATATGTGTGCAGATTTCCCATAGAGAAAAAGGAGGAACTGTACACTGAGGTGTCTGCACAGATTCCCAAACCTGATGCATCCCCCTACGCTTGGCAACAATAGCAGACCCCTGTTTGGTCCTATATGGAACCATCTGTTCAGAGGCGAAGAAAGAGCACAGCCCGAGTCTTCTCTACGTCCACACCACCATCGCCTTTGCTGAAGTGCTGCTCTGAATTGACTTGATTATCGGTTCCACATGAATAAAGTACATGACATCAACACACGTCTTGCCAAACAGGCGAAGAAAGAGAAGGACAGTAATACAGTAATGGTGTTGATGTAATATGTTTCTTTCACTCATATGGAACTAATGCACACACATGCATCCCGCTAATTCAGAGCAACACTGATATACTGTATATACTATATATATTGCTCACATTTTATGAGCATAGGGTGGAATTAACCCGGGACCTGAAGGGTTGCCAAGTATGATTTATAAAAAAAAAAAAAAACCCTGGGAACATTTTTCCACTTTCTCATTACCTCTTTTCTGTGTACCAACTTTCCCCCCCTCCTTTGATCAAAGACTTAAAGGACAAAAACAGAAGCAGATTAAATGAAAAAGAGAAAGAGGAGCAGATTACATGTTGCCCTGTTACCGCAGAACCCCCTTTCTGTGCCACATATTAATTATAATAATTTATTAATAAACAAAACGTTTCATAATTACATAAACATGACAAATAGGCTAATAAATAATGAAAGGCTTGACCTATTCACTTCAGAGTCACCACCAGCTGACCCCCCCCCCCCCCAACTCTCTCTCTCTCTCTCTCACTCTCTTTCTCTCTCTCTCTTTTTTTAATGGCTTCATTGCCTGAGTTAAAGCTCAGCGTCTCGGACTTTTCCTTTTAATGCGCTCATTCAGGCTTTTATGTGGATGGTGTGAAGCGCGCGCACACGCAAACACACACACACTTGCAAAAAAACAAAAAAACAAACCTGCAATTATTGTGTATTATTAACATCAATTCAGTCAAAATCACGTAGAGCCCTACCCTTTAAAATTAATGGCCATATTATTATTATTATTATTATTATTATTATTATTATTATTATTATTATCATTATTTTGTTGTTGCTACTGTCGTTGTCAACGAAATAAAACGAAATTATTTTTAATACGACTCAATATAAAGAGAACAATAACGAAACATGAAACCCCAGAAATTGAACAGCTTAAATATACTACATATATAAACTACATTTATACACTGGCATATATATATATATATATACATACTACACACACATAATATATATATACTACATTTATACATATATATACTACATGTGTGTACTATTTACATAAACTTACACGTATAATATATATATTATTTAAACGCTTACATGTTTATTACTCCGTTAATATAAAATGGGCACGTGAGCACTGCGCGAGACACTCCGTAGTAAAGTTATCTGAAGGCGATTTGTATTTATTTATTTATTTATTGTTGGTTTTCGATAAACTACATAACGCCGCAGCCAGCGCGAGAGCCTCCACGAGCTCACTCATATATAGACGTTAAAAATATATATATTTTTAAAGCGTGATCAAACCGGAGATGGTACGTCATACGTGCTCTATTTCCTTTCAGTCGTTCGTTCCGTTCTGTTAGTCTTTACTGAGATGAATACAGTCTATAATAACCCGTACCGGGCTGTGGCGAAGCGCCGCTGTTGTTCGGGCTGCTGCGCTGCCGTTCAGCTAAATATCGCTCCGTTAAAAGCCGAGTAAAAGCGCTTACCGTAGAGCGCGCGCACGCCGGAGCGCGTAGAGAGACCGAGGCGGTGAAGAACCGCGTCCTCTGGAGGAAAAATAATAACAAAAATAATAATGATGGTGATGATGATAAAACTCCCGGCGAAGCGTTCGCTCGCTCGCTCGCTCTCTTTCTTGCTTCCTTTCCTTGAATGGGACACACGCGCGTCCCGGGACTCTTCGAGTCGGCTCAGCGCGTGAGCAATTCCCCGGATGATGTCAAACTTGGGGTTCCTCGAGCCTCCTGTCCCGTCCCGTTTCGTCCTGTCCCGTCTGGGTCACTCCCCCCCCTTCTCTTCCTCCTCCTCCTCCTCCTCCTCCTCTCCCCGCTCTCTAGTTCTCCGTAGCGCGCGCGCGATAATTCAAACTTTTTTGCGCTCTCTCGCGATCTTTTTCTTTTCTCCTCTTTGGGCAGCGAAGAAGTACGACCCGTGCTTTACGCTCCGTGGGATTCAGCGTGCGCGCGCGTGCGTATGCGCGTGTGTATGTGTCTGTGAGAGAGAGAAAGAGAGAGAGAGGCAGTGTCTCGCGGACTGTCCCGCGCAGGGAGATGCGCAGTGGGAGGAGGTGAAGGAGGAGGAGGTGGAGTACGATTTGGGGGGGGGTGAGATTGTGGCGAGGGGGGTTTATGTCTCGCGTGTCCACTGTTCGGAAGTTGCGCGAGGACTCCCCGCGGTTCATTTGAAAGCTACGGGAGCGCGCGAGGTCAGAAGCAGGTCGCGCGCGCTGATGAAGCCGTCCAGCATGGTCACGGCACCAGGGGCGCGAGACTGAAGAGGAGGAGGTGATGAAGGTTTAGAACGGGGGAGCGCACGTTTAGAACGAAACTGTCCACGCACACACATGTATGGAGGCGTACACCTGCAGCAGGCTGGGAAGGCCCGCGAGCCACCACACTACGCACGGTGACCAAATCTCAGACTCACATTGAGCCTTGAGCCTGCAAAGAGTTTGTAGTCGGTGCCAGAGAGAAAGTGGCCCTCAACATTTAAAGAGAGAACCCTGTTTAACGCGCAGACACGAGCGCATGTCCTGTTCAGTTGGTGCCGTGACCCCGCGCTAATAGCGCTTGATGGAGATTAATCATTCTCCCTCGCTATCTGTGGCATTGAACTCGGCCTCTAGATAATGTCCATTGTTTCGCGGGCCAGAAAAGCGGAGGAAGGACAGGAGGGGTGTTGGGGGGGTTGCTTTGGGTGAAGAAAAAAATCGCCAGTAAATAAAAGGCGCCCTGGCCCAGAGATTCCCATGCACGCTCCTTGAGAACCGCAAAGAGACTCCGGTCCGCCGCGCATCGATTTCCTGCCCTGCCGCGCCTTCTCCATTGTTGGAAGTCTTTTTAATTTAGCCATAAATTGGGGAAAGCTCGAGCCACGAGCTATTCTATTTTCTCCCTGTCAGGCTGAGGGATTTGTTTTATGATGCATTGTGTATTAAATACAAGTAATCTGGGAAAGTGATTGCCGGGGTCTGAATGGAGGAGGCTGGCTGATAGAGAGGGGCTCCTGCTCTTTTTTCCTTTTCTTTTTTTTTTATGAAAAAGAGGAAGAGCGAGGGCTTAACGGGAAAGCCCCGTGGCCTGGCATCTCTGGCAGCAGAGGTACATGACAGGGGTAAGAAAGTAAAGGCGCTGACTATCGAGGCAGTCAGAGGCGCTGCAATGCCAGCGTCTGCCGCTAGAGGCCGCCGAGAGCCGAATAAAACCCACCAGCAGAAAAGGGCCCATTTCTCCAGGAGAGAAGTTGATGAGTTGAGCTTCAGGAGAGACGATCAAACGGGCTCGAGGAGTTTCATTTCGACACGGTTCAAACGCATGCGCCCTGCGCCCTACGGGCGTGGCTGGCGGGTAGGACGAGAACCCGAGACCAGAACCCGAGTTTAGTACCGTTAACACACACACACACACACACACACACACACACACACACACACAAATACACAAATACACAATACAAATATATATGAACATTATAATATATATATATATATAATATTATATAATAATTTATAATATTAATATAAAAAAAATGTCTGTATAACTATATATACGTTCATAAGCGCTCCCCGTCTGTCCCGGGACTGTCTGCATACAGGGAGAGTTGCACCTCTCTCTTTTCCTTTCTCTCTCCCTCCCTCTCTCTCTCTCTCTCTCTCTCTCTCTCTCTCTCTCTTTCTCTCCCCCCTGCGCCGCCTTTAATGGAAACACTGTGTACGAGACGCATTCCAGCACATCCTAACGGGAAAAGGAGGAGAGGGGGAAGAAGGGGAAGGAGGAGGAGGAGGAGGGGGGGTAAAGAAAGAGAACGTCTCGTGCAGCAGCTGGAGCGCTAAGCGCTGGTCTCCCGCAGTCCAGCAGCGTAAAGCTGCATTAAGCGCCTCCGCACCTTAGCAGCTCCAAAGCCCCGTTTAAAAGTACCCCCACTGCCCCAGGGGCTCATCCCCTCTCCCCCACCGCGAGCTCCTGTTCGCTTCTAACGGCCTGCAGCGCTGTAAAGTGGAGCACCTAGGCACACACTGTCCTATAGGGTTTTATTCACTTTACCTAGAGCAGCGATGAGTTATACTGGTTATTTATAATGATTCGTACATTAATTCACACGTTTGGCGTAATTTAGAGGCACGGTATTTATTACTGTGTTATTAAATGGTTATTACATGTAATTTATTTTATTGTAAGTTTATATAAGCAAATATAAACATCACATAAATAACAGGCAGAATGAAACGAAAACATTAATGGGCACTAACGCAATGAAACGGAATGGATTCAGGCGCACTGGAATTAAAACGATGCAGGCACGCGGAAATGAAGATAAAACGACGAGTCGCATTTGGTTGTCATTTCACTACAGTTGTGCGTGAGCGCGCGCCTACAAATAAAGCGGCTTTTCGAGGAGGGGATGAAAGCGCCAACATGTAGATAATAAGTAGCTAATAAATGTAAACAAAATCCCACTGAATGCCAAAGCGCAGGCGGGGCGCGCGCCCGGTCCCGTGCAGGCGCTCCGGACCATAAATTACACCTTTATGCGTATATGTGGAGCGCGCTCCCGGTCTCTATTCTGCGCGCACCCACCGGTCGAGTTTAGCCTCTAACCCTAAGAGCAGACCGCTCCTAATTACTTTGCATTATTTTCACTCACACGCACGCGCGCGTGCACAGACACACACCAAGCGCGCACACATACACTCATAAATGCCCGTGCATACATAAATATACACGTGCATGCACATACACACACAGACACACAGACACACACACACACACACACACACACCTACACACACACACACACACACACACACACACAATCAAAGTGGCCAAAAATAAACAAAATCTGAATTTCTCTTAAAGATTGACTGAAGAGCCTTCAGTCCAAACAGCCCTGACCACCTCACACAAACACACAGTCCAAACCCAATACTAAGATTAACCCTCTTACAGAACCTTACAGGACCTTACAGGACCTTACAGGATCTCACAGGATCTTACAGGATCTCACAGGATCTTACAGGACCTTACAGGACCTTACAGAACCTTACAGGACCTTACAGGATCTTACAGGATCTCACAGGATCTTAAAGGATCTCACAGGATCTTACAGGACCGTACAGGATCTTACAGGATCTTACAGGACCTTACAGGATCTCACAGGATCTTACAGGACCTTACAGGATCTTACAGGATCTTACAGGATCTCACAGGATCTTAAAGGATCTCACAGGATCTTACAGGATCTTAAAGGATCTCACAGGATCTTACAGGCCCTTACAGGATCTCACAGGATCTTACAGGATCTTACAGGATCTTACAGGATCTTAAAGGATCTCACAGGATCTTACAGGCCCTTACAGGATCTTACAGGATCTTAAAGGATCTCACAGGATCTCACAGGACCTTACAGGATCTCACAGGATCTTAAATGATCTCACAGGATCTTACAGGACCTTACAGGATCTTACAGGATCTTACAGGACCTTACAGGATCTTACAGGATCTTACAGGATCTCACAGGATCTTACAGGATCTCACAGGATCTTACAGGATCTTACAGGACCTTACAGGATCTCACAGGATCTTACAGGACCTTACAGGATCTCACAGGATCTTACAGGATCTTACAGGATCTCACAGGATCTTACAGGACCTTACAGGATCTTACAGGATCTTACAGGATCTTACAGTCCAAAATCTCACTTTCAGTGAATGCCAAAACCTCTTCACCTATATTACCATGCCTCAAACAAGCTGATGCCCTCATGGCCTTCACTCACCAGCATCTAATTGCATCTAACTGTTTGCATGCCCCTGCCTACTGAACACTTAATGAGTATATCATACGGCAGGCTGTGGCGGATCTGTTTAAGGAAGTGCAGGATGAATAAGCAGGAGATAAATAGATGTCTAGGAAGTGCTGATGGAAGTTAGCTGGTGAGGTATGCTGTTATGAAATGCAACCGCCCTGTGACTCAGTGTGCAGTTTTGTGAGCATCTTTGTGAGGCACCCGATAAAGATGTTAGGCAATGTGGGCCTAAGTTAAACCATCTAGAACGATCTACTGTTGGGTATATAAGCCAGTTTAAATGTGCTTATGTATAGTTGAATGTGAATCACTGCCCACTCATAGTAATCCACCACATCATTCAGTGGAGGTGCCAACCGTAAAGGGATAACCTAAAACGGGACAGTCCAGAGAAGTAATGACCACACCTGCTATCCAGTGAAAAACATGTATCTCCATATTTAGTCGATTTTTACTTTGATGCATCATTTGATCACATGAGCTGACATTTACACTGGGTGAGAACTTCATGATGAATTGACCAACAGACCAAAGGTCTGGTTCCTTTGACTTGCATTGGACTCATACCAGGTTTTGCCCTCCCGTTTTGGTGTAAAGTTGCCAATTCTTGAGTTTCTTTGGATATGCATATTCTCTGCAGGATATTAAATATAATATATAAGCCTACAGGGCATCTTGATGGCGTTTACCAGTGAATCGCTGGTTTCTATCTTTGTATGCATTCAACTATTTTGGCGATGGGTCGTAGCTTTAACCCTACACCTGAGTCAGCGTAACCTGCATATCATCACTGTGCAACCGATGCTAGCTTCTTAGCACACATGGCTAGTAAACAGGAGGTTTTGGGCCTCTCCTGTAAAGCTGGCATTCGCAGATACTTGTTTTTCTCTGGACAGCGGCGCTACATATTCAAACTAAGTGGTTCCATGCGACTGTGTTAAGTAGCTTCTAAGATAGCTGGCCTGAGTGACATATGCCCTCACGTTCAAGTCCGAGGGGAATTCCACTGATTATGAGAATGTCTGTGTAATTCAATCGCTGACGTGGAAACGTCATTGAGAGTGGTTTGAGAAACATAGAGCTACATGTGTCCTCTGAGTGTTCTATGGGACGGTCAATCCAAAACAACAATCCCTTCAGGGCTATCTACCTTAGCATTTCTGTCCGACACAGAGAGACAATAAAGACAAAACTATAGGGACTCAAAGTCTCAGCCATCTGGGAGCGTGCTTGGCACCATATCCATGTACTAACATTTCAGTGGTGGTAGCTTTTAGATAAATGAATCTCTCTGGACGTCTGGTTCCTATCCCTGCCACTGTGAAGGAAGCAATGCAGATCAGCTGCTCTGAACGGCTCTGTTTACAGCTGTGCAATGTAATTATGCAGCTTAAGTTTGAAATGCCAGGAGAATTACAGGAGAATTTCATAAACGGATGTTTTGTCTCCAGTAAAGCAGTGCATCAATCCCGAAGTTCAGGATCAAAGCTTAACATGTGCTACAAATTTAGTTCCATTTCCCCAGTATTTGGGTAAATATCAGTTTCCTCAATAAAAAGGAGGCACAGTCAAAAGTTTGGACACACCCAACCAAATGGATGTTGTTGGTGATCCTAAATGCCCTACAGGCCACAGCTAACAGTTCCAACTCAGGAGAAGTCTGATACCACCCATATTCTAGTTACTCTAGTTACTACGTTCATGATGGACAGACCAATAAAATGGACAGTTTCTACTGCAGGTTAAGAAGCTGTTTTATCCTCATGTAAAGTTCTATTTTGAAGTTTTTTAAGGTGGACGGCATAATTCCACCTTCCATAATTCCATTCCAGGTATTTTATAGTTTGATGTCTTCGGTTTTATTCTAAAGTACAGCATTAAGATAAACATAAACCTTCACTGAGTCGTAATCTAAACTTTTGACTGGTGGTAAACTTTAGAGGGAGGTTCGCTATAAGGACTATAGGAAAGATGCACATGAGAGAAGACAGGCCAGCACATACCATGCCCAGTATAATAAACTAAACAATATGCATTTATAGCTGATGACAGGAAAGAGATTACTGAGACTGGCCCAACAAGGTTCAACCAGGCAGATACATACGGACTGAGTAAATCTGAGAATGAAACAACACAGCTCAGTTTCACTCTGTTACCTGCATGCGCTAAGCGATCTCAGGACAAAACAGACCCTGAGTAAAACCAGGAAAAGAGTGAATTTCTGTCTTTCTTCTATCTTTTCTTGCTTTCTTTATTTCTTTACTTTCTTTCTTTTTATTCTTTCTTACTTTTTTCTTTTTTTCTTTATTTCTTTACTTTCTTTCTTTCTTTCTTTCTTTATTTCTTTCCTTTCTTTCTTTCTTTCTTTCTTTCTTTCTTTCTTTCTTTCTTCTCACTTTTTTCTTTTCTTTCTTTTTTCTTTCTTTCTTTCTTTCTTTCTTTCTTTCTTTCTTTCTTTCTTTCTTTACTTTCTTTCTTTCTTTCTTTCTTTCTTTCTTTCTTTCTGTTTTTCTTTCTTTCTTTCTTTCTTTCTTTCTTTCTTTCTTTCTTTCTTTCTTTCTGTTTTTCTTTCTTTCTTTCTTTCTTTCTTTCTTTCTTTCTTTCTTTCTTTCTTTCTTTCTTTCTTTCTTTCTTTCTTTTTTCTGTTTTTCTTTCTTTCTTTCTTTTTTTTTCTTTCTTTCTTTCTTTCTTTTTTCTTTCTTTCTTTCCTTCTTCTATCTTTTCTTGCTTTCTTTATTTCTTTACTTTCTTTCTTCTTTTCTTTCTTTCTTTCTTTCTTTGTGTTTTTCTTTCTTTTTTTATTCTTTCTGTCTGTCTGTCTTTCTTTCTTTCTGTTTTTCTTTCTTTCATTCTTTCAGTTGTGATTAGATTTGGCATCGACTGGACAAGGTTCTAGATGTAGGCCACCTCAATGTTCAGCCACTCCTGCATCAACAAATTGACCAGTTGGGCCAGATTCGGTGGACATCTTCTCTGGCGTTTTACTGGTTGCTCTAGGTGTTCCTAACGATTTTCAAGAGGATTCAAATTTTGTGCGCCAGTCCAGATGTGTGAATACTCCTGAATGTCCATCCTGCCTATTAGTCACATTAAGAATGTTATGTTCCTCAGTGAGATGGTGTTTTAGACATTTTCAGAGCACAATTCCTACAAGTTCAATGCTGTAGGAAAGGTAGATCATTGTCACTGTTGACAGAAATGGTATCTCCAAAAACGGCAAATTTACAGGAGAGGCCGAAAACCCAGTTTAATTTATTTGACTCTTTTTTGCCAACCATTTTGGGCCATTTCTTTTGGTTCGCTCATGATGAAATGATGTACATGTAAAAGCAGATCATGTGACCAAATGATAAAAATAAAAGTAAAAAAGAACCAAAAATTGAGACACGTGTTTTTCTATAGACAGCGACGACATGCAATCATACACATGACTAACTCTTGCAGAGGCCACATTTGATGGTTTATTTTTCCCTGCAATGTGTTAAATACGGCAAATAAACCTTAATGAAAATGTGCAGGAGCGAGTTCTCTGTAGGAGACGTGTTAACTTCTTTTCACTTAGAACATCATTGGAACAGCCCAAACTTCTGCCAACGGCTGTACTTTTTAAACGCATGTTTCCGAGCCACTGCTCGCTCCTAATCCATCACAGCTCGAACCTCCTTCAGCCGGGGTCTGAAGAAGAGCACACAACCGCACTCTGTGGAAGTCTGAAACACTTCTTCAGTGAAATAGTGACTGAAGCCGAATGAACAGCAGGTACAACTCAGGATCATTTACCTCTATGCTTTATAAGGATGCTTTATGACTAAAATAAAACACTCGAGCTGAAAAGTAAGAGACCAGGCTGTAAACCAACAGACCAGAAACATAGTAAAAATGGAAAAGTGGAATGTTTCCTTTGAAAACACTGAAAAAAAAAAAAAGTCCAAATCCATGCAAAATTCCACTTAAGCAAATGATAAGT